>JALLOS010000534.1:0-11812 GCA_036939435.1 Stephanodiscus minutulus
AGTAGTTAGGCATTCAGAGGATGTCTAGCATGCCATGTTGACAGCTTAACAAATCGCTAAAGCCAATAAGAAGATGCACAGTAACGGGGTTCCAATCGTGATAGCCATCACTAGGAGCTGTGTACACAAAGTTTGCTGAGCTCGTAGAGAAATTTTATACAAATTAATCACATTCCACTTAGCTTCTCTTATTCGGAGCACTCACCGCTAGTTGGCGGTCTGTAAGAAGTGAAAACAGTGACATTGCAATGGATATCACGGAAGGGAAGGGACAAGTAGATACAGCTTCGATGAGTATGAAGGCCACTCCTACTGTCAAATTATGTTTTTTTTTCTCCTCCTTAAAGTTGCTCTACAGGGATGAGGACGACAACTGTCATGGGGTTCTCCGGTAGATACCCCGCGACCGACGGTGATGCCCTTCGCTCGCATCCAAATCATTTGGTGTCCTGTGTTGAAGTACTTATGCTGCATGCAGCTTCGAGGACAAAATAAGTAGTATTACCCATTCCAACACACAAAACATAATACTTGAGACCCGGCGGTGAATAATGGGGATGAGCATATTATTTTATATTTGTTGGTTTTCCTCCTCCAGCCAGCCAAAGCAAAGAAGGGTTTGGTGTTTCAATTTTTTTCTTCGGGTTCTATTAGTTCCAAAGTAGTCAAAACACCTGACGCTGATTCCCAAAGCGTCAAGACACCTGCTTTACACACGAATCCAGATTCCACGAAGAACCAGAACTCGCGTCCTCTAGATACGGAAAGGTAGAAACAATCACTGACCCGTCGGCCCTCCCTGCGCCGCACGATCCAATGAAGCACCCCAAACCGTCCTCGCGCAAGGTCCCGAAACAAAGCGGCCTCTTCCAACGCTTCAGCGCCGGCCTCATCGGCGGCGGCGCGACCAGCGCCGGCGATGAGCTTATCCGGAGCGTCCAGATCCGGGGGGCAAAGGGGGGCGTGGATCCGACAGCGAAGATTGCCGAAGTCGAGAAAAAGAAGGTCGGCGTCGTCGCCCTCTTCAAATATTCCACGACAAATGAACGCTGGCTCATGCTGGCGGGCATCGTCATGGCAGCCGTCGCCGGACTTTCCATGCCGGTGTGGCTCCTACTACTCGCGGAATCGCTCGAGACTTTCAATCAAATCGGGGCCATCGTCGCGGCCGGGGGATCCTCCGATGTATTGATGGACGAAATGAACAAGCTGATTTACAGCTTCGCGATCGTCGGCGCCGTCTCCCTCGTATCTGGCACGATCTACGTCGCCTTTTGGACCTACGTCGGGGAGCAACAGACGCTCAGGATCAGGAAGAAGTTCGTGTCGAGCGCATTGCGCCAGGAGATGGCGTGGTTCGATACTGGCGTGGGGGATCCACAGGAACTGCCCGTGATGGCTGCCAATGCTTTAGATATGATTCAACTGGCCCTGGGTCGTTCCGTGGCAGATACCTTCGCCAACTTGCTCTCCGCCGTTGGTTGCTTGATGGTGGCCCTCGGCTTGGACGCATCGCTGGCCCTATTGATGGTTTGCATCTTGCCCGTTATAGGCATCGCCATCGCTATCGTTTTCTGCTTCATGAGGAAATATTCTGGCCTTGCGTTGGCAGAGTTTGCATCAGCTGGAGCTTTTGCCTCCGAGGTGATAACCGGCATCAAGACCATTGCATCGTTGCGAGCGGAGAAGTGGGCGGTGACACGTTATACTGCTCGTGCGGTTGATGCACAGAGGTTTTCGGTGAAGTCGGAAGTGTACAAAAAGCTTGCGTCTGGGGTTATGGGGTTGTTGTTTTACGCGACCTACACCGTTGCCTTCACTTATGGAACATATCAGGTGAGAAATAACCGTGATTTATCACCTTATAGTCAATCGTTACCATAGGCTCAAGCAGATCTTCCTCTCGTCGATGCCTATGGTTCTTTGGATAGGCTGCTCAACGTACTGAATTACAAGCAAGCTACAGGTCTCCGTTCGCATGTTTCTACCGAGTCGATTGCGGCGTCCATGGGTCTGAGGGTAAGTGTTAATGTTCGATTTTTCCGTCGCTATTTTTGCAAACAGCTCTGACACTTGTAATGCATTTACTGTTGCTTAGTAATGGTTTGCATTTACGGCGTCATGATGTGTGCTCAGTTTTTTGCGTTGATGAGTAAGTACAATGGATGTATAGCTTATCGTTGGACGAATGGATGATGTTTTATTCCCTTCTTACGCACGCTGATTGCTCGCCCTGCACTCGCAGATCCTGGAATCAATGCAATTAATCTTGGGAGGACCGCAGCCGTTGATATCTACGATGCTATCGAAAGGTCTCCTTCAATCGACGGAACAGATGTCGTGAAAGGAACGACATTCAAAGATGGTTACGACGGAAGCATCGAGCTTCGCAAGGTAGTTTTTTCCTATCCATCTCGCCCACAAGATATCATATTTCGTGATTTCAACCTCAAGATTGAACCGGGGCAGGCAGTAGCACTTGTGGGCCCATCAGGGTCTGGAAAAAGCTCACTTTCGAAACTCCTCTTAAGACTCTATGATCCCATAGGCGGACGCATTTTTGTCGGCGGGGTTGGTTTATCTGAGATAAATCTAAAATGGTGGAGGAGCCAGATTGGATACGTGTGCCAAGAACCCTGTTTCTTTCCAGGATCAGTTAGGGACAATATTGCTGCAGGTAAAGTTGATGGAAAGTCCACCGATGAAGAAGTTGAAGCAGCAGCAAGAGCCGCATCTGCACACGATTTCATCATAAACCTACCCCATGGTTATAGCACTTTCTACTCTGGATCGTCTACTCAGCTGAGTGGTAAGTTATGGTGCTTTATCTGGGTCTTTCATTTCCCCCGTCTTACTCCTACGACTAATAATCTGCGCTGCGTAGGAGGTCAGATGCAGAGGATCTCAATTGCAAGAGCTCTTATTCGACATCCTAAGGTGCTTCTACTAGGTAAGTGGTCAATTTTCATAAGAGGCATGGGCGCAGCCTCTAGGATGTCAAGCATTTGTTCTCACCCGATCATACACACTCTTAAAAACCTAGATGAGGCAACATCAGCGCTTGATACGGCATCAGGTAAGTTGATTGTGTATATTGATGACCCTAATGTTATGCGAAATTCGTCTCACAGTGTGAGTCCCTTTGCCACAATTAGAGAGATCGGTCCAAGACGCACTGGAGAAAATTCGTAGAGAGAGAAAACTTACCACAGTCACAGTTGCTCATCGTCTGTCGACAATAATTCATTCTGACAAGATTGTTGTGATTGCCGACGGTGTGATTCAGGAGACTGGTACACACATAGAGCTTATCAAGAAAGGAGGTGTTTATTCGACATTATGCGAAGGGCAGGGACTGACTGCTGAAGTTCAAGATCAAAACATAAGCGAGACATGGCCAATTAATACTACAAGGCCATTGGCAGAAGATGGTCTTGAAGGAAGCAAGGATATTGAGCAGGCAATCACGGCATCAGAGGATATTGGTGAAGAAGCCAAAGATCTTGTTCCCGACACGGCAGGTGTGCAATCTCGCCTTCTTCAATACGCACAAAAGGATATTGGATACTCGATAATTGGTTATGCTGGGGCAATAATTGTTGGTGCATTGCCAGCTGGCGAGGGTATTTTGTTTGGTATGATAACCGGAAACTTCTTCGTCGTTGACGATGCAGAAGAAATGCGAGACAAGGGATACGAACTGTCACTTTGGTTTTTGTTGCTATCAGCATTGTCTTTTGTTGGTAATTGCTGTATGGGGGTCGGTTGTGGCGTTTCCGGATCACGTTTAACGAGACGTTTGCGTGTGCTTGTCTTTGACAAACTGATGCGGTACCCGATAAGGAGCTCACCACAAGTCTTGCAGAGGATAGCCAGGCAGTGAGTAATGTGTCTGGAATGTCACAAGGCCAATGCATGCAACTATATGCATGTTTATCTGCTGGGTTGATCGTGACACTCATCTATTCATGGCAAATTGGGCTGACTGCCATAGCATGCGTCCCACTGATCCTGGGAAGCAACATAATTCAGGCCAAATTCGCCTCCAGAGATCCCTCTAATGACAGCCTGATTAGCCCAGCGACTCTGCTCGAGAGGAGCTTTGCCAATATCGTCGTATTGCAAGCCGTAAGTCAAAGTTTTGACTTGTTACCTGTCTTTTCTCTATCATAATGGAATTGAGACTCACTTTTCTTCATCTGTTTTTCGTGCATGTAGTTTGGATTGCAAGATGACGTTTCAAAAAAGTATTCAGATTCACTTGAGCCTGATGTTAAGTTCAAGATAAGGCAAGCAGGTTTCAATGGTCTTGCCTTTGGTGTGTCTCAACTTGCAGTGTTTGGAACGTTTGCTGTGGTGTTTTGGTTGGGTATCCAGTTGCTGCTGAGCGGAAAGCTTGGATTCATTGATTTTATGGTGGCACTGCTTTCGGTCATGTTTTGCTCGTTTGGTGCTGGCCAAAGTGGAGCAGACTTCTCAGCCCGGAAGAGGGGGTTTGAGGCTGCTGCTCGGCTCTTTGAGTTAGCAGATGGCACAGTTGATGACGATGACGATCCTTTATCAGAGAAAGGAGACAAGCCTGAAATAGCCGGCAAAGTCGCCTTCAAAAATTGTGTGTTTGCATACCCCACACGTCCTGCATCAAAGATCTATTACGAAAGCGGTGACCGTGATGGGTTTTCTCTCGATGTTGATTCCAAGACCACTGTTGCTTTCGTAGGGAAGAGTGGTTGCGGGAAGAGTACAGCGTTGCAGCTTCTGTTGCGGTTTTATCGCGTACAGTCTGGCCTTGTAACAGTTGACAATCATGATGTGACTGAGGTCAACATGAGTTGGTTAAGAGATCACATCGGGTACGTTGGGCAAATGCCAGTACTCTTCGCTGGATCTGTTCGCGACAACATTATGGTACGTGCAACACATGAAAGACGTTATAATTAAGCCGTGTCTTCATCTCTACCAAACAAGCTGACATTTTCTTCCGTTCCCACCTATTTCTACAGCTGGGGAAGCCGGAAGCAACAGAGGAAGAGATGATCATTGCAGCAAAGGCTGCAAACGCTCACGATTTCATTCTATCAGTGGGGGGCTATGCCACATTCGTAAGTCCTGCACTTTGTGCCCAGTCTTTGTTGCATTCACGTGTTCCACTTGCATTCACTGACATCTTCTCAGATTGGCGTTGGAGGTAATTTACTTTCTGGGGGGCAAAGACAACGACTGGCTATCGCAAGGGCAATAATCAAGAATCCGAAAATACTTGTGCTTGATGAAGCTACTGCTGCGCTAGATAATGAGAGCGAGAAGATAGTCCAGAAAGCTCTTGATAGAATGCAAGAAACCAGCCCAAGGACAACATTGACCGTGGCGCATCGCCTAGAGACGGTTAAGAATTGTGACAAGATCGTTGTGTTAGATGGTGGTGGCGTCCTAGAGGAGGGAAGCCACTCCGAATTGTTAGCACTAAAGGGTTTGTATTACTCTCTGTGGACAAAGCAGAGCGGGGGACAGTAAAGGATTCGGGGTGCAAGTGTTTGTCAAGACAATTCTTCATGTTGAATTACTCTTCTCTTAGGGATTGCAATTTAAGTACTTACAGAGACTTATTCGGGTACATCCGTTATCATCTTCTTCTTGTTCTGGTTGTATTCATCGATTTGTTTGTCCACCATTTTCAGTGTTGCTCCTGTTGTCGCTGTTGCTACCAATCCACTGACGAAAGAGAGAACAAGATGGAAAATATGAAATGAGTAACATAACGTTATACATCTTCCATTTATCTTCCATTCTACATTCTCACCCGCAAACAGCACCAATAGGACCTCCGAGCGCCATGCCGAGGAGGAATCCTCCTCCTCCTGCTCCGGCTGCACCGAGTTTTTTTTTATTCTCAACCACATACCTTACACAAAAGGAAAGTCATATGTGAGATACTTACACACCATCAATACAAAAATGAATACGCCAACGGAAGTTACCGAGGAAAAATTAGAACGTACTCAGCGGTGTTTGAAGTTGCGCCTACCGTCCAATCGATTAAATTTCCTTTCTCATGCAGCTTTCCCCTCTTTGCCGCACCATCTCTTGTGGACTCCTTTGCAGCTTGGATCAACCCTCTCATAAAATCACTAGGCTTCCAATTCTCCTCTTCATCGGCGTTACGTGCTCTCTTCCCAGCATCCACTGCACCTTTTATTGCGTCAAGGGCAGTTATTGCTTTTTCGAGGCAGCAATACGGAAAACGTTTTGGAGATGAAAAGAATGCCATCTGAACAACCATGAAGTGGACTTTCACATTGATCCTTACCTGCGACACCAGCTCCAGCTCCAAACGCTCCAAGCCCAGCCCCTGCTCCTGCCCAAGTGGCCCACAAACCTGCATATGGCAGAGGCAGGACAGTGGTTGTTGGCGTGTTCTCAGCGAAATAGTAAAACTACATCTTATTACACTCAAACAAAATCTTGACTGTCATCAACGGAATTTCCTACCTGCCGTTGAGTCAACAACATTGAGCCCGAGCAATTCGGCATTACTGATGAAATCAGGAGCGCGTGACAAAATAGCTTTTGCATAGTAGTTTACCAAATCTTTGGAAGTTGTCTCTCCTTTACCCCTGTAGGCCTTGACAATCAAAGTTGTGTCCTTGATTTTGCCTATCATATGAGAGACCTTTAATGTTATCTTCAAATCTGCTATGCTGGCAAAGGGTAAATTTAGGACCTTTTCGTTTGGTTTGCTCGTTCCTGACTCTTTCATTGCCTTTCCTTTCTCTTTCGGCTTGATTTTTCCTGACTCTTTCAATGCCTTTCCTTTCTCTTTTAATGTCTGTAGTGTAGATTGATCTATTTGCTTGGTTTGTTTGGGCTTCTTTTTCTTCCGTGGACCGAATGACTCTGCCCATTCATCCGTGGAATGCCCTCTCTCCATGTTTATAGCTCCAGCAGCGAAAACAAAATCTTCAACTACATTTGGTTGATTCAGTGGTAGCGTCCCACAAAAACTGACCGTAGATAAGGAGAGCAAATAATTTCTGAAGCTTTCGAATTGGATAGCAATTTTGGTGCAGCTCTGTCCCTTGAGAGCGTATAAATGAAATCTTCCAAACTCGGTCAAAGTTTGCATTTCTTTTTCAATGTCAATATTGATGTTGCATGGCAATTTTGGGGCGGACACAACAACACCATTGTTGTCAGTGTGTTCTTTGCCGCTGCACATGACATCAAGAGATTTAAGTCGGACCATCAGCGTGCTTCCCTCGTAAGCGACTTCGCAATACCGTATTGGGGTCGACAGACTAGCTTTATCCGGAATAACAAGATTCTCAATGCATCCGACAGTCATTCTCACTATGGGACGCATGGATATTGCTATTTCAGAAGCCTCGGCTCGACCGCCGACATCACTCTCGAACGCGAATTTTGCTACTTCCGCGCTGCAAACGGTGCCATCGGCAACGTACCTACAGGTGATATCAAAGACAGAAACACGCATTTCTTCGAACATGACCAAAGAGATGGAAGGGAGTGGGAAGGTGAAAGACGATGGCTCGCTAATTGCCGATGAAGTACTTGGATCGCCGATGTCGGAGGATGATGATTCCTTCGAAAGTTCAGACGGCTCCATCGATTTATCCGACGAAATAATCGACGATCTCTCTTCGGGAGGAGAAAGCAACATGACACCCAGTTGCATCAGAATTTCTGTTTGGACCCGACCCATACGGACAGTCATGCCGGTCGTAACGTCGGCGGAGCACGAGACGACGGAAGCAGGTCGCGCGGAGCTCCCCACGACTTCCAGTCCCGTTAGGAAGCCACCGAACCTCTCGCCCAACCTGGCGATATCGGCGCTGTAACTGAATGGCTCCAGGAGAGGATGCGCGACGACATCCTCCACGGCGTCATCGTCCCGCCCCCCCTCCGAAGTAACGACGCAAGAGAAAGCGCGCAGATGAATGGACTGTTTTAACTTCTTCGTCGAGCGGGGAGGGGGTAGGACGCCGCAGCACCCCACCAGCAATCCCTCGACCGCCGCCTCGCCGCCCGGTATCTCCTCGCGACCGAACGAAAGGACTTCCACCTCGTCGACCCCCACGGTCAATACGCCATATCGCGCATCGTCATTCCTGGGCATCGCATCGACGTCGGACGATGGCGATTCCGGCGGCAGAACGATGCGGAGCTCGAAATCGACCAATTTCAGAGTCAGCGCATCCACGACCATTTTCACCTGCCTCTCGACGTACCCCGCCAGCCCCCCCCCCCTCTGCTCTTTCATTTGCCTGGCGAATGCGCCATCGATCTTTGCGGGGTCGACAAACGACGATTCCCCGAGATGACTTTCGACGACGTCGTGATGATCATCGATGGCGGTGGTGGAGCCGTCGTCCACCCCGTCATCCACTATGACGTCCGCATGCTCCAGCCTCGCTTGGAACTTGGCCCCCGATATCGCCAGCACGGCACCGTCGACCCACGACTCCCCCGACGTCGACGACCACGACGTCGACCACGACCACGAGAACGACGCCTCCTCGACGCATCCCGTAATCGTGACGGTGGTCGATTTCCCATCGCCGTTATTCGCGACGATCGTCGCTTTCCGTTCTTTGAGCCTCGCGTTGCGGAGGACGATACTGGCATCGCCGAGGAGGTTCGATTCGACGTCGTCCGCGCACACGTCGAAGTACTCGCCCAGTGCGTTGGCTATCGCGGAGGAGAGGATGGCCCTTGGTCCCTTCAGCATCGCGAGTGATTTTCAGACATCATAAAATATTGACGACTCTGTGTCTCCTCCACGTCGACTTTCTTCGGATCTTTTTTGTTCCACAAATATTTTTTAGCCGGAACTCAACTCCCAGATATTCGTCCTTCCCTTCCCTATGCTTACTTCTTCTTTCCTCATATCATGGGTGTAAAGACGGAGAGGTGGTTGGCTCGATGGCAAACAGGCGCAGCAGCAAAAGGTACTACCAAGGCAAAACAGGGAGCAGGGGGCTCTGTGTTGACGAGACCAAACGAAAGAGACTGCGGCGTCCACCCACGTGCAAAAATGAAGCATAAATAATTGGTCACACGACGATTAACGAACGACGGACGTTGGCAAAGAAGGCCAAGACGCAAAAGGCGGGCCCACGAAGAGAGAACGCGTGCATCCACCTCCGGATAATGCCGAACCTTTCCGAGCTCGGGGTATATCCCAACCAACCATGCAGCAGCCGGGTGCGCTCGGCGCGGGCACGGTGTCCGAACCCGGAGCAGTCGCAGCAGCAACGGCAGCAGATCCAGGGCGTCATCTACTATCACGACGACGACGATGACTGTCGTCCGCTCCCGCCGCCGGTACCGCCGCCGGTACCGCCGCCGTATTTTGACGACGGCGCGACAATCGGCAGAGTCGGCGAGGGTCGGCGGAGCAGTCGGGGACGAGGGCACAATGGGGAGAGAGACGATGGACGAGGACGGCGAGACCGAGGTGAATGCACGTCGGACCTCCTCCCCGCCGGCACCGTACGACGAGCCTCCTCCCGCGCAGCTTGACGATTCGTTCGTGGCTACTTTTCGACAATGCAAAATCCCCGAATCCCACCCCCATCAGAGGGAAATGGATTCCTAATTACGAGTTTGGAGACTTGTCGAAGGGGTTGGCCAAGAGGGCGAAGGGGGGTGTGTTGAATTACACTGGCAAATCAGACTACATCATGTTCGGGGATAACGAAGCAAGCACTGAAGAACTTGAGTGGTGGGAAGGATGCAAAACGTCGTGGCTCCGTGTGCCATTCGTCAAGCTCGATTGACGGGGAGGCAAGCGTTGGCCAAAGGGGGGGCAAAAAGACGAATTGGCTCGAACTGGACTTTTTTGACGATAATTATTAATGAGTTCGCAAAGTGAGGGGCAAGTGTGACCAAGTCTTAAATTTAGAATCAGGGAGTGTACGACGAATGTAAAGGTAGCGTCCAAGTATTCTTTAGTGATAGTGCTGAACACAGTTTTGATGTCAGCGATGATGAAGTTTGATTCTCTTTGCATGGTTTGTGAGGGACAAACGTTTTGCAAGGACTTTTTTGGGAAATTTCGCCAAAACGATACACCAGAAAGAGAGAGATTTCCTCCACGACCGTATGCGGCGCAGAGGACCTTTATGATCGGCGTCCATCGATGCCGACGTTAACAATAAAACAGTACTTATTCAACAACTGCCANCATTTTTTTCATTCCCGAGGATTGCATTTCCTCGAAATGAAGTCCTGCCTACAACATGGGCAGGTCAAATCAAAGTCGAGCAACTTCTTCTCACTTGGGTTCTTGGAGTAACGCTTCCTCCGGGAATGTTTCGTTCCCAAGGCCACCAGCCATTGCCGCATGCAATCCTCGTGGAATGACTGCATTCACTATTGGAGGACCAGCATACTCTGTCGTTTATTTCATACTTCGTTAAGCAAACGGCACAGAACATTGGGACTGCTCTTCTCTCGGTCACTACTTTATCGACTGGGTCGTTCAGGTCCCCAGTCGTACATGATACACCGACTTCGCCTTGCCCCGTCCCATTGATTGCGTCTTGAATATCCTGACCCACCTTTGATGCGCGAAACAAGATCTTGCGTGAAAAAGAAATCCTCTTCGTGTTCATCTCGTTGTTCATGCAGCAATCTTCCAAACCCTGGACATGTATATTTGCGATGGCATGACCAGGGCGAGGAATTAGGACATGAGTGTATTCCGCATCATCTTTAACATCAGAATACTGCGTTTTCATTTGTACTGAGTTGTCAGGAACAACGACACCCATTTCAACATCATCAACGTGTTTTTGCTTCCCACCCTCCTCTCGCCCAGCAGAGTCATCGTCCATAGATGATGACAACTCGGAGTCGGCTGGCTTCTTGAGCATATTCTCCATTTTCAATGACTATTAGTGGTGAGGAATGTTGATGAACGCAATACAACAACTGTGAGGTACAGAGGGCGCCGTGGCGACGGAGGATTGTTGCAAATCACGTGGTAATTCGAAGCAAGTAAAGAAGCGTGTCCACATACCAACGTGAATCTATTGAGATAACGGTGTATGGCACTGGACCGAAGGTTATCCAGCTCCTGCCTTTCTACCAGGGATAGAAGCTCATAATCGATTCCTTCGTCATCGTCACTGTGAGGCGCGAGCACATGCGAATTCGATCTTGAGATGTTATGGATCACGACAAGGTATTCTCGAACGAATCGTCGGTGCAACACTTACTCTTTACGATGTTTACAGACTTTCAGGCAGATAATCAAAAAACCCAGCGTCACCAAGAACCACACGATGTACTGCGTAAAGAATAATGATAATTCTGAGTTTTGACGAATATCGATAGAAATAAGTAATGTGAAACATTTGTGTCTATCATTCGTGGCACTTACAAATGACCCTTCTAAATACATTGCAATGGAAATGAAGGTTAACGACAGGCAGCGATAGTGCGGAGTGAAGGGCTAGTATCCTACAGAGTATACCAATGGCCGATGGAATGCGTGTTATCAACGATATTCGGTTTTGGGGTGATGTGATACACTGATGCCTCCACTACTCCATTTAGATGCATTCATGTTGGCCGGCCGGCTATCCTGTATCTCGCTCTTCGCTTCCTTCATACTTAGTGAGGTGTAAGGGTTCTATAACTTTCTTAATAAAAAAGACAAAATACAAAACACCCAGTCATACATACACAAATTACTCATTACCTATGTGGTTGAGTAACAAGCAGAGCAATTCCCGCTAAAATCAATCCATTTCATTAAGTCTTTGATGTGTTGAGGTAAGCGAGCGAT
>JALLOS010000535.1:0-11801 GCA_036939435.1 Stephanodiscus minutulus
TGCACAAAACATGAATGAGACAGTCATTCTTGTACCATTATGCACCTAGGAATACGTAGAGCTCAATCCGTTACAATCTGTTGTTCCGGAACAAATTTTTGTGTTCCGAGAAAAGGAGATAGACACTAGAGAGGTAGGGAGGGTATCACGAAAAAAAGTCTTCCTAAAAAATGTATTAATTCCTGTCTAGCACACAAGTATCGCTTACGGGTCCCCAATCTGGGACAGATTTGGTGGTGGCGTTCTAACTGGTAGCCGTTGAGCACTCTGGAGTACCATTGTAAGATAATTAAAAATTTATAAGAAGATGAGCATGATATTTGGCAAGAAGAAGCGGGAGCCCACTTCCCCCTCCTCGTCCAAACAACCCCACGGCCGAACGACCGGCAAAAAAAACACCGCCATCAACAATCACAGTAGTAGTAGCAGTGTTGGAGGAGCAGGAGGTCCCGGTGGGACGGAAGATTCCCTCCTCAGCAACCTCAGCCCGACGTCTTACGCGCGGCAGTTCGATGCCCTCGATGAAGTCGTGGCCGCGGCCAGCACCACTCCGGTAATAAATAACAGGGGCGGCTCCTTGCCGCGATCATCCGCCAAAGGAGGAGGGGGAGGAGGACAGGGCTTCAGGAACGATAAACTCAATGACACGACGGCCATGGTTGGTGTCGGCGGCTGTGAGTCGTCACTTGTGAAAGAGATAGAGGGTCTGAAGTTAGAGGGTCTGAAGTTGGACGGTCTGAAGTATGACGGCAACGCCTCTTTACACGCGCACGAACCCTCATTGTTGTCTTCGAACGCCACCACCTCTGTGGGCAAGAAGAAGAAGAAGTCTCACAATAACAACAAAAACGTCCTCGATTTTGACAATGATTCAGATGGAGTTTTCGAGGACGACGATGGAAGTGGGACCCGCACACCCTCGGACAAAGCTGCAGACCCAGTGGGTGGTGGTGGAGGGGGTGTGGTGAATAATAAATCTAATTGGAAGGCCGGGTGGAAGAAGAATAAGGGACGAAAGAAGAAGTTTCCAATTGGAATAGGAGGGTCATCCTCAAGGGAGAATGCTCACAGAGGCGGCGGCAGGGGGGGTATCGGATCCGACTGTTCTGCGGGCAGCAGCGACGTGGCCTCGACGAATTCGAGGCTTTCCAACTCCTCCTCTGTCCGCAAAAATAGCCGTTCCCCCTCCTCGTCGAGCGGCCATTCCGCGCTTAGCGTTGCGTGGACCGACGAAGGCGGCGTTGGTGGTCGAGGCAGGGGGCACGGGGATGGTGCCGCCACGCTGTCCTCGTCGTCTAGCAGCAGCATGGGAGACGACTACGACGACACGAGCCTGGGCACGACTGAGAGTGAGGGCGTGGACGTGATGACATCGGGAATGGTAACCACTGCTGGTGGTGGCGGGGGGGTGGAGAAGAAAAAGAAGGGTAGTAAGAAAGGGGGAGGAGGAGGATTGTTGTTGTCGGCGGTTGGAAAAAAGCCTGGTGCTGGCTGTGGTCATGGAAGCGATTCTGCTGAGGATTATACCGATGACGAGGATGAGGGGGAAGATGGATATAAGCCGGGAGGGTACCATCCCGTTAAGATTGGTGAAGTGTACAATCAACGGTGAGCGCGTGTGATTCGTGTATTACGTTCGCCCCCCCCTCAACACAACTAATTCGCTTTATCATTTTGCCTTTCACTCCTTCCATACTTCCACAGATATGTCATTATCAAAAAATTAGGATGGGGTCACTTCTCCACAGTCTGGATGGTCAAGGATCGCAAGCTTGTAAACACTGTGACCAAATCCGCAATCGGAGGCAGTGTCTCAAACCAGCCCTTCTTCTTCGCCCTCAAGGTGCAAAAGTCCGCTGAACACTACACTGAGGCGGCAATGGATGAGGTAGAACTTCTGGACTGCATTGCCCAGGAGCGCAAGAAGTGTGAGGGGACGTTGGTCTCGCAGGGCCCCATGAGCCGTGATTCTGACAACATCCGAGCGATCGACAATGTCGATCACTCCCGTCACGTTGCCACCCTCCACGACTCGTTCTTCCACAACGGTCCCAACGGACGGCATATGTCTATGGTCTTCGGAATGCTGGGATGCAACCTCCTCAGCGTGATCAAAGCGTTCAATTATCGTGGCATTCCCATCCCGGCTGTGAAACGCATGATCAAAGGTGTGTGTAAGGGACTTGACTTTCTCCATCGTCGGTGTCACATCATACATACGGATTTGAAGCCTGAGAACATTCTGCTGCAGTTTCCCGATCAGATCTGCCCTCCCTCTCTGTTTGAGGAGGACGGGTACCAAGATGATGACAACGGCGATGAACATGCGGAGGATGATGACGACACCGTAGGCACGAGCGCACAAACTTTGTTGCAGCCGGGGGGGGGCATGACGATCGAAGAGCTGGAAGTGGAGTTGAGGAATCCGAAGATATCATCTGACGAGAGGAAGAGGTTGAAGAAACGTCTTAAGAAGAAACGACAGAAGGAACGTAGAAAACAGGCGAATGCTTCCAACCTAGAACAAGTTCTTGCTGATGAGGATGAGATCGATGATGACGACTACGACTGTGACTTCGATGCTCATTCAATGCTGTCTGATGTGGATATGGAATCCTACTTCAAAACATCATCTGGTAGCGATGGCGCCGCAAAATCGTCGCTCAGCGAGAATGGAGCATCCAGGAGCATCCATCCCAAGGTGGATGACAACAAGTTTGTATCGCGGAACTTTGCCCCCTTAAACGCTACTAGCGAACAGATTGCGGGTATTATGAATGATACAGTGGTTCTGACCTCAGCAGGACGTGCTGAGGTGGAGGCCCATTTGGGAGCGTGCGGATCGTTGATGCGACGGCAACATCGCGTTGATGGTGTGGCTGAGGTGGCGTTCTCAATGCGTGTATACGAGACGGAGAGTGAGCTTGCGGAACAGGTATCGAAAACCCTGGATGGGATCGGGTGGGAAGCGAAAGAGGATGGAAGTGGGACGAAAGTGTGGTGAGTTTATCTTCCTTTTAGCTCTGCTTCTTGTCGAGATGGAATTTGGGTCTAATTTTTTGTCTGTCGGCTTTAGGAGTTGCATGTTATCGACACAAAAACCTAGTTTTACGGGGGCCAATGAGAAGCAAGTAAAAGCGATGTTCTGTATATCCCAAATGGGTCGCAAAGATGTAAACGACGGAGTCATGAATGCCTGGACGAACGTGACACGGTTGATGGACTCCAATGTTGGCGACAACAAATCTATACAGACGTCATCCAGCACGTCGGGCATCCGAGCGAAGGCGCTGGGATCCCTCGCCGTGGCCGGGAAGGCCCTACCCTTTGCGGTGTTTACAGTTCGTTTTTCCGTTCTATCGACTATGGTCGTTTTGGGATTTTTAGAGTCGCGGCTGCCTGGTGTCATGTTCTTCACATATCGACGAGACGAGGGATCGCCGCCCATGGATTCGTTAGTGTTCGGACCGCATACACAAGCCATCTGCCGTCATCCGTTGGCACTGCGACTGAAAGAAAATGGGGCAAAACTGAGCTCTGGTGGTGAAACTACAGCTGCGTTGGCCTCAAGTATTTTTGGCTTTGATTTACGGTTGGTGAAGAATTTCAATGCCAGGGCACTCAATGAGAGAGGCTTGGCTTCAAACAATTTCGACCTCTCCAATCCCAATCTTGAGACAGTCCAATGTTGGTGGAATGTCCGTCGTCCCATCTTTGAGCGGGTGAAATCATTTTTAGGCTTGGATCTCAAGGCTGATGCCAAAGATTCACCATTGCTTCCCTCACAGCAGGGGCAGACCGAATGTTTCAAAGAAGGGAAGAAGAAAGCTCCTATTGACACACATCCAAACTATGCTACAAAGCCAGTGTCACTGGCAGCAACCAAGGCTGCTATTGCCAAGGCATCCTACCAACCGGACCTGAAGGATATGGATGTTTTAATGAAATCTCGCGCTGTGATAGTGGACTTGGGAAATGCATGCTGGACGCATAGGCATTTTAGCGAAGACATTCAAACACGGCAATATCGTGCACCAGAAGTTTTGGTAGGGAGCAAGTAAGTATCCGAGATAAAAGATTTTGATTCTGCCCTGGATTGATTCTGATCCGAATTTTCCCTGCTGCATCTAGGTATGATGCATCTGCGGACATGTGGTCATTGGGATGCATTACATTTGAATTGTTGACTGGTGATCTTTTGTTTGACCCACGTGCCGGTGATGATTATGACCGAGATGAAGATCACTTAGCCATGTTTCAAGAGCTCCTTGGTAAAATGCCCAAAAAGCTCGCCCTAGCGGGAAAATATTCGAAGAACTTCTTCGATAAGAAGGGCAACCTGAAAAACATAAAACAGCTCAAATTCTGGCCCGTTGATGAGGTGCTATATGAAAAATATCACTTTGCAAGGGAGGATGCCGAGGAGGTAGCAGACTTTGTAACGCCTTGTCTTGATTTTGATCCCAATGATAGAGCTACGGGGCTGGAATGCTTAAGGAATGATTGGTTGCAGGAGGATACGGAGGACAGATGTGGATGAAGTGAGATTTGACTTCAGTACGAGGTTTCAGTATGAGGTCTAGTCATACCATAGATAGAAGGTGGAGCACAAGCAACACAAGCACAAGATTTTTTGCTAAAATATTGGTAAAATTAATTTCTGGTGTCAGCTAGCTGTCAAGAATGTTGAGTGCCGCGTAGGAATTCAAATAATATGACATCACCGGTCAACAACGACCATCACAACAATGGCCGACCACAGCCGACGCGGGCAGAAATGGCCCCCTAGTGCCGCACATAAAGCCTTGCGCCCCGCGCTATCATCTTCGCTCAATGAGCGATGACCCCCCGAGAAAGGGGATATAATTTTTAAGGGGTTGAGGGGGTGCATGGCCCTCAACACACTCCGATGTTAAGGTGATGCATCATCGCAGGAACAAAGCAGCGCTTTGAGGGCCACAACCCCTCAACACCCCCAAAATTATATTGGCTTGCTCGGGGGATCATCACCCATCAATCTGACACGTTGGAACGAGGCGCTATGCCTCGTGTGGGGCGTTAGGCGGGCATTTCCCCCATCAGCGTCCATGGTTGTGACGGTGTTTTGTAGCCTGCCGGAGCACAAACCACGTTTTCCAGTTGAACTATGGCATAGTGGGTATCGCCAGAAAGCTCTTGTCTTGAGCAAGATGATTCTTGCATTGTACTGAGGCAGAGATGTGGAGAAAAAAGAGAAAAGAAGATAATTGGGAAACAAACATCTATCCTCTACGTAGGAATGCTGTTTATCTAAGAAAAAAGCGTATGCCCCGGTGTTGCTTATCCCTAAAATAGTAAAATATTTAACCTTTGAAGAGGACCTTTCTAAGCTACAAGCTCCACTTGCCACCACGGACATTACCATAGCAGCCACCGCCACCATCCTCTGCTCGCGCAGGCGACAAGGGCGAAAGGCAGCAGTGGCGAAGGAAACAAAGGAGCCGGTAGAAACGATGGCGGAATAGTGGCGGAAACAGAGGCAGCGGCAGCGGCGGCAACGGTGGAAATGGTGGCGGCAACGGCAACAGCGGCAAAACTGACACGTCTGCGGCGAATCATCTCACTCGTGTTGGGGTTGCAACAAGAAGATACACTCATCAGTTTTGTGTGGAGACTCTCTTTTGAATCTGCTGTCCAACAATCCATCCTAATCCTATGCATGTCATTGAATAACAAACGTATTATTGAACATGATGACAACAATGAAACACGCGTGCTCTGTTTTAGATGCATTACTTAGTTGTCAGGATTAATGAAGAGCTCCATTGAAGACCGTACAGCTACTATGTTGCTGCCCATTGAAGCCCATTAAGCTGCTATGTTAGCCATTCCTCCTGCTCCAACTGGGAAGAGTGCAGTTATGCAATTGCAATTGTGATTGAGTCACTCAGAGTTGTGTGAGGAAAAAGGAAACACCTGATCATTGCACATTTGGATTGAATAGTTTGTCAAAACAATGCCACCGTTCATTTTGAATGTCAGTTGTCTTGGGAGAGATCGGCTGAACTCTCTCCTGAATAGAAATGTACTTATCGCGTTTGTCGTGAACACCACCCGGAATACCAACACTGGTGGAAATTAAACAGGAAGCCTGTGGAGGAACACGAGAAGGAAGCAAGAGAATAAGAGGCTGTGAATTCATTCGTGTGGGCACGGGAGGGTGAACACGAAGGTGCTTACGTGCATCCATGTCAACTACTCGACAGAATAGCAGAGAAGGGACAGGTGTGGGTTAAGTGGACATCGACTGGGAAAATCATGTGCATCCCCAAATCCAATAGAGGAGCCTACACAGGGTCAAAAACGAAAACACAGCGTGGTTATTGATGTCGAAAAAAATCCAAAGAAGCAACAAAAAATCCTTTCAACAGGTGATGCTGAGTCTCCAGTACCTCTTTCAATGGAGACAACAATTCCTCCATACTCAAGAAAGACTAGATCATCTAGAGCTAACGCGTCAATGTTCAATCATCTTTACCTCGATTACAGACTGTGACCAGGCAGTTACCAATGTCAACAACTCTTCAAGCTTCAAAATCAAATGCAGCAGCCAATAAAAGTAAAAGGGGACGGAATAAGAAGGGGAACGTTAATGAGGCTTGAGAAACAAGAATGCCAGCAGTTTTAGTTGGTACTGCTGACGTTAATGATGATTTCGAAAGTCCAGACAATATATATTCAGTCCACCCACAGAGATAGGGCCAGTTAATAGTGCAATGGTTGAGGCGACTGTTGTTGATGTTAACACTGAGATGAATAGAAAGCTACGTGCTATTGAAGCAATGGATCTCATGGAGAATGGTGATGGATGATACAGTGATGATGAGGGTTTTGAATTGGATTTCTACAATGATGCAGTGAGGTAACGTGTCAAATTGTGTGCTGCAAAAAAACCTTTTTCATGGTAGAACGAGTCACAAAGAACAGTTTTAAGTAAACATTAACTAGTAAATATATTCACGTAGAGACCATATTGGAAGCTATATAGGACCTTGACAACATTGAGAGCCAACTCTAACACACCATCAACCAAATAATTGAACTCAGCACCATCGGCGACGATCATCAGATGGCCGCCAGCGGCAAAACAAGCAAAATTCTTCTTGCACTAAGGAAATAAATCAAAGGGGGAAAGGTGTGATTGGCTGAGTACTGCACTCGTCCCCACTAAGATAAACGTCTAGTAATATCCTAGTCCTCCATTTTGGTTTGGTGAAAGGAAAGCTCTGAAAAACCTTTCTGACTGTCCCTCGTCTAGATGGGTATGTCACATCGTTGGGAAAGTTTAACGGATGAGTTTTGTGTACGTCATTCTAAGCAGTATTCTATCCCGCTCTTCTCGCATTGAGGTATCGGTAGTTCAACTCCTCGGAAGTTCTGAGCCTGCACAGAGGATGTTTGCAATAGCCTGCACAGAGGGTGTTTGCAATTCAAGTCAGAATCATCATTTTGAGTGACATTATTCCTTATACGGTATGATTCTTCGTATGTTTAATCTCTCTGAGATTCCTGGTCGCAACTCTATGGTTACTGTACCATTTACATGTGTTTGTAATATGGTGTATGGACCTGTTGTCCTAATTCCAAGTTTTCTGGGTTTCCATGTTTTCTTAAGTATTTTCTGTTGTGGTGTATAATCATAACGTCTTCGTTTTTGATTTTCCCTCATTAGATTTTCATTGATTAAATGTTCTCTTTTTAGAGTGATAGCATGCCAATCGGCAATTAAAGGAATATTGAGAAACATGTCTCTATTAAAAACAAGGTTTCCTGGGCTACTTCCTATGGTCNATGGCAATTGATAGAGCTTCATCTACGTAATCTTTTGCATTTGCAATATTTTGAGGTGGTTCACCATGTAATAATGTTCTTAGAACGTTTCCAACTGTTTGATGCATCCTTTCGCATATTGCATTGGATTGCGGATTTTTTGCGCTAGTACAAGCGTCTTTAATGTGACACTTTTCTAATAGTGTTTGGAATTCGATTCCTGTGAATTCTCCTCCTGGATCATGTATGCATCGTTGGGGCCACGGATATCGTGCTAGCCAACATTGTGCGTATTCTCTTGATACATTGTCTGACGTTTTGTCATCTATTCTTACTAATTCTACTAGATTAGTTACAGTGTCTATTGCTGTAATTTGACGGATTGTCATTTGGTCTAGTGTAACATAACACATTTGCGACAGAGTTTATGTCTTTGCGACTGTACCACTCTGGGTGTCAAGTTGCTGACTGCTGTAAGTCTGCATCTTGATCTTGTTTCTCCTTAATATTTTCTATATTTAAAGGGTTACTGTCAATCATGTCCTCTGGCAGATTGAGATAACAATTATCGATGTGATGACTATCTTGTTCCGATTTTCTCCGTTTCTTTGGTCTTTTTGACTCTTTCTTTTTCAAGTGGAGACATGGAAGGTTCAAGAGACATTCGAGAATTTCTCTGTCATCTATTAAGGAAGAATGCTCTGTTGTACTTTCTGAGTCGCTGACTACAGAAGCGGCTTTCTTCCCCACTAAGGCTGAACTATCGTTATTTATATCGATACGTGAAAGCCTTGATAAGGTATCTGCGATGACATTAAGTGGTCCTTCCACATAATGTAGTGTGGGGCCATATTCATCGACATAAGATATCCATCTCAAACGGCGTTCAGATGAATCGCCAACATTAAGAATGTTTTTATGGTCTGTGTGAATGTGCAAATCTGCTCCAAAAAGCATTGAGCGAAATTCACGTAATGTTGCTACAACACAAAGAAGTTCTTTGTCAATTGTTGCATAATTCATTTGTGCGCTATTAAGCTTTTTGCTATAGTACGCAACTGGACGTTCGTCTTGCATGATACATGCACCAAGTTGGTAGTTAGACGCGTCAGTATAGATGTGATATGGCTTATTGTGATTAGGATATGCACACATGACGTCAGCAGTCATAAGTGCTTTCATTTCATCAAATGCTTTTTGCATTTCTGGCGTCCAATTAAACTTTGGTTGTTTTTCACCTTTTTTAGGTGCACCAGTGTGTTTTGTGAGTGGAGCTAAAATGTGTGAGCGATGAGGCCACATGTCCCTATAATAATTAACCATGCCTATAAAACCTCGTAAGAGTTTAAGGCTAGTTGGTGGTTGCATTTTGAGTATTGCATCAATTTTCTTTTTCCAAGGTTTTAGACCAATTGGAGTTAGCCAATAACCTAACCAGTCAGTTTCTTTGACTGCCCAGCATTCACATTTGAGAGGATTAACAGTGAATCCATTCTCTTGAAGTTTTCCTAAAATGGCCTTTTGGAAACTCTCCTTGGAGTTCCTATTATTGGACTCAGGCAATATAACGCCTGTTGGATCGTCCATTGGCTCTGGGAAGTGTTCTCTGAGAACATGCTTCCAGGCCGAATTTAACGCGCCTTTGAGCACGTTTTCGAACTCAACAAACGCAGTAGCGCAGTCTAACTCTACTTTGTCTGCCCCTTTATTGAAATCGGGGATCGTCTTATTGACGGTGAATTCGATTCCGAAAAGCCCACTATCCTTGTGGATTTCGGCTTTATTTTTGTTGCAAGGATTAGGACTCGTCAACTTGTAGACCTCAGGGAGGATAGTTTTTCATTCCACGTCTTCTTCAGTTGGAAGAGAGGTGGTTTTTCATATATACTTGCCATTTTCGGCTTTGCAGAACGCTTTGTCCTGGTCGTTTTATTGATGCTTCTGCGTCAGTAACATCTTGGAAGATATTTTCTATTACTTTTTGCGCATAATCAGGTGAGCACTTAAGTCCCATAGGTAATCTATTATATTTAAATTTACCAAATGGTGTCGCTATTGTGCATAGATCTTTTGACTCTTTGTCAAGTTCAAAGGTATAATATTGCATGGAGATATCAAGTTTAGTAAAGAATTCATGTTCCTTACGTCTTCTTAACATGTCCTGAATTATTGGTAGGGGATATTGTTTCCTCTTTACTACCTTATTTAATTCATGAAGATCACTAACCCAACGGATTCTGCCATCTTTTTGGGTGTGATAAATGTTGGAGAAGCCCATTCACTTGCTCCTTGTGGAGACAAGACACCAGTATCTACTAAATGTAGTCAGTTCCTTTTTAAAGACTTCCATATGAATAACTGGTACTGGGTATGGTCTTGCGTGTTTGGGTACTGCTCCATCCACTAGATCGATATGGAAATTTCTATGTGGGTAGACACCTAGTGTTCCATCGAACAGTTTAGTGTAGGTATTTAATACTCCTATGAGATCTTTCTTTGTTGTGGAGTTAGATGATCAAATTGTTCTACATAGTCATCTGTAACTACTTTTTTGTATTTTGCATCCAGTATTTCTGTTGCATGACATGTTGGGTCATGCCAGTCCATGCCATATAGTTCAACTTCTTGTTGAATTTCAAGTATTTCAGCCATGGCTAAGGTGTCCCTGTTTGTTAAACTATGGGTCCCGTAATGGTAATTCATTGTCAAACCATTCTATGGTGCATGTGCTATATTTAACATCTATTCCAGTTTTGTTAGGAAGTCAGCACCTAGAATCACATTGTATTTGTTAGTCTTAGACTCAAATACTAGTGCCTTTTGTTGGTCAACATTGCGGTTTTTATCTAGCTCTGGTAATCTTAGATTGTGCGTTACTACCATCTCTTATGTGTTGTATGAGCCCGCTAATGTGTTTACCATTTGATTTTTTGCTGTTTTGTGTGTTTGGCAAATTTTTTGGTAAGCATTTTTTATTGATTACAGTCATGGTTGAGCCAGAGTCTAGTAAGACTTTCAATAGCCTCGTTGATTTGACTGCAAATATTGTATTCGCTACCATAATAATAATTGGTGTGAGATTACTTTGATTTGGGAGGACATTAATTTTATTAATGATTCCCCGCTCTTCACTATTTTCTTCTGAAATAGCATAAGCATCTTCAACTATGTTGGAGATTATTTTTAAATTATTGGGTGCGTTCCCAGTGGTAACTTTTGTAGAAATGATATTGTTGTCAATAGACAACTGTTCTCTAATTAGTATTTTATTTATTCAGTTCCACTGGCGCGGAGCGTCATTTGAAGTCAAACGGATTCATGACGTCATCAGAGATTTGCTTCTCATGAGTCGTGGTGTCAAGCTCATCTTGAAGTAGTGAGTCTGTCACATGCTTCGTGGAATGAGATGGCTTCTCATTTCGAGGATTTTTTGCGAGTTGCAGACCTTCGAGGCACATCGACCTTCCTCTTTTTTCGAGGTACTTTACCTGTGTCGACATGGTAATTTTCCTCCTCGCGATGGCTTTCTCCGCTGCTCGCGCTCAATTCTCCCTCATCGTCGCTCGGTTCCGGCGTACGATGTTCTTCTGGGGACTCGTCCTGGCTACTGAGGTAGCGTTGTCGTGCTGGTGATACGCATTATGACTGCGTTTTCTGTTGTTGTCGTCGCGATTGCTGCCGCTCGACTTGCGATTTTTGGGCTTATCGCGGCACTCCTCGTAGGTGTGCTTGGCCTTTATGTCTGGGTGTCCCTGGCGCTGCCAGTCGACTTGCCTACGCTGCTCGTCAGCGAGTGTCGCACACGTGCTTACGTCGCGGCGATTGACGTGCCTGTGACGGTTATCCACGTCACGGGATGAGTTTCGTTGTGTTACTCACGACACTCTTGTCGCGTTTGTCGGTGAGGCCGCCTTGTAGGGCCTTACTCGTTGCGTTCGAGGGGCTCGCTTCGCGAGCGTTTTGGCGCCTCGCGATGATAGCATCAATCGCGT
>JALLOS010000536.1:0-11775 GCA_036939435.1 Stephanodiscus minutulus
ATTATAAAGTAAATGAGAAATTAATTTATTTCTACTGCCTCTCTGTAAATTACAACAATCCCTCGCCCACCGTCGGCAATGATAGCCAAAACGGCATTCATTGCAGTCAATGGGCCGCCATAATATACGAACTACATTAATACATAGTAAAGAACAATAATAGCTTGGATTTATTTTTAATTGGCCATAGCATGGTCATTTAGCTACAGTTGTGCAAGACATAAAATCGACGACAGAAAAAATGCGCCTGCTTCACAAGCCATTTTGATGGCCATGCGGATCAGGCGGTACGGTGCCGAGCACATCGCCCAGTACGGCAGGTCTAGGGCTACCCTAGATGCCACTGGACGCCACAATTGGGGGATTGTATTGCCCCTGCGGACGTCATGGTCATCGGTTTTGGTGTAAAAAATTGAGTTGTGGCGTTGTATTATCGCTTTTTGAAGCTAGCGTTCAAAAGGCACGAAACGGACTCTCTACTCAGCTCTTTGAAGTGACAAGTTGCGTAGAAAGGTCGAACGCCAGGATTAAAGCTGAAGAGCACCGCTAACTTTCTAGCTATCAAACGCTAACAACGGACATAAATTAGCAAAGTTACTAATCACTAATGTAGCTCATCAAAAAGTTGACGCTCATGAGCGTCAATAGCTGTTAAGCTGTTAAGTATGATTGTGTTGCAGTCCTAAAATAAACACCGGTTTTCTGATTAAAAAGCAGGAAGACACAAGAATTGGGTGGCCGAGCCCCGAGGATTCATATGCCTCTGAACGAGGATGGGAACAACGCACAGGATACGTCACCAGACCGACAACTATCATAACAACAAGACAAGGCAAACTCACCTTTAAAGATAAAAATCAAGCACATGGAATGATGAAACGAGAATACAGAGAAACTATTGTTGTGTAATCATCCTTGAGATGTGCATTGCTTGTCAATAAAAGCACAAGATATGTTCATGTGCAAGAGGAGTATTTGAGAATAACTATTGTCTTTTGGGGAGTGAGCACCACCCACGCCTGCAAGACTTCATGCATAATACTTGTCGGAGAGAGTAGTCCAGAGCTCTAGAGTGCACAATGGGTTACCTTGGTAAGAGTTTTGACTGTTATCGTGATTGAATGCAACTCCAACGTTATCATAAAACACAATGGACCCATCCCAGAAGAAGTACCAAAATGGTTATGATAATATAAATGCCTCTCTAGCTAACTACTTAGACATATCTGTCTACTCCTATCATTCCATGCAGTCAATTTGGGACATTTAATTCCTAACTATTTGATACTTGGCGTACAGACATGCCATTATCCTCAAGTTGAGACCTTATGTTTTCCACTGCCTTTGCTCTCTCATTGTCCTCAACTTCTAAGGCGAACTCCATTATCGCTTTGGATTGTTGTCCCCGTAGTCCATACTGTAGCACTGTAGAGTTAGGTGCGGCATCTCTGATGAGCAGCATTGTATGCGCCAAGATACCTTCTTTCTCTTTGGCCTCCACCCGAAGTAGTAGCGCCCCCTTCTTCCCCCATGACTTATCCAATGATTGCACGGAGTACTCCCGTAAAAGCGAATCAATGCGATCCGAAACAGCATCCGCAGTTGGGCGCTCTGCCGCAGAATCTGAAATCATTTGGACAAGGAGGTCATGTATGTTGGGGAAGGATGTTTTTACAAAAGAATTCCAATGTGTAGGGAAGCTCCCTTTTCTTATGCAAGCAAACTCCTTGTATCGTTCCATTGCTGTTTGCATTGGGTATAACAACTCAAACAGTAGAAGACCAAGCGAAAACACATCAGTGCTTGCGTCGTAGTCTGATCCTCTCATTTGCTCAGGAGATGCATATGCTTGTGTGCCGACACCAGCAGTGTTTTCTGCCTCGCTGCAGCTCGGTAGTACGAAGCTATCACGTTGGGCAACAGTAAAATCATCGGGATTTCCATCGCAATCGGTGATGTCACCAGCAGCAGACGATTCGCGACTCAGTCCGAAGTCACCAACTTTCACAATTCCATCATCATCAATAAAACAGTTCTAGATTTTTGTGCACATAATAAGAGAGAGAATAGTGTTAGCAAGTTGTGTTCATTGCTTAAATAACGATTTGTGTAAAACCGACTTGGCGCTCACCTGCGGTTTCAAGTCACGATGAATGAGCCCTTGCTTGTGTACATGTTTGATACCATGAGCAATTTGAGAAAATAATCGAAGGGCGAATGGTATATCTACAGCATAAGGCGGTTTCTGTGATGAGCTATGCGAAATAGCGCCACATCGGGCCTCGCGGCTTGCCAAGAAGTCCGCCAGAGTCTGGGCGCTACAAAGATGCATCTGGATAAACAGAATGTGTCGTCCCTCAGTAGATTTTTCCTCGCAATCTGAATCGATTGTTGGTTCAGGCAATCCGACTTTCTTTTTAACATCAATATTTGATTGTGACGCATTTGCATTGTTTCCGCTGTCAATGGTGCCTATTCCAGAGCTTGATTGGCTTTCTTCTACTTTCAAATTTTTGCATTGGTTACTTGGCATCTGGGAAGTCATTGAGGGTTCATTTGTGTTGTCTTTGCTTCGCTCCCATGTGAATCCCAAGTCATCATCATCGTCTTCACATAACTCAGAATTGTGAGCATCATCATGTGGGGCAGCAAACGATTTTGATTCATCCAATCTAAAGTTTCCAAAGCTATTCCATCCACGTGGGTTGTATGATCCTAATAAAAATCCATTGGCTGGTCCATTTTGGCTACTTCGCTTTGAGAAAGGTGTTTGCATGGACTTTGAATTTGATCCAAAGCCGCTGAAAAGACCACCGGAGAAGATGCCCGTTGATTTTCGATCAAACATCGAGTTTGTTGTGGGGGTCTCATCATCACAATCATTTTGATCAACTTCAAGCCACGCAGTATAGTACCGGACGATGTTGGGGTGATCTAGGAGAGCCAGGCATTTTACCTCTCGCAGTACACGGTGGAGCTTTTTCGAGAGTTGCTGTGTGACAAGGCCATCCACACTCAATGGAGATACAATCTTGATCTTCTTTATGGCATACTCACGGCCGTCGAGTACATTTCGACATCGAAACACAGTCCCAAAACCCCCTCTGCCTAGTGGCAATGTCTCTTTAAACTCAGAAGTGTATCTGGAATATCGAACAAGAGGTATTCCATCTATGTTATCAACACCTGGCCGGGACCTGTCATTAGAGCTCGCCTCGGTTCGAAGTGACTTCGAGCCGATGGTGACAGGAACAGCGGTCGGATGAGTACTGTTCAATGATGGTGATTGATCTGGAAATGTCGACGTCACTCCGTTAATATCTGAAGTAAAAGGCTGAGCTCCATTGTGGCTAGGAGTGTATGAATGAGATCCCATGGCACCTACACTCCAACTCCTAGGTACAGCAAGATGTTTCTGTGAACAAATGTCCATTTGAAAATTACCCGATGTTGGCGCAGTCGGATTTTGAGCAGACGGCGGCAGAGATATGTTCCCATCCTCGCTTGAACTGGGAGCAGTCGTTGGATCAAGGCTAGGCGTATGCTCCCACTTTCGTTTCTGTCGAAGAAAGATAATTCGAGCACTGAAAACAACGAAAGAAAGTAAAATTAATACAACGGCAGAAACCATGGACCAAGTGAGATATAGTCCATGCTCAGTTCTGTGAGATAGAGGAAGCCCGACACCAGCCATCGCCATTTCTGAAGGATTCATGACAGATATTTGTGGGTGAAATTCATGTCCAAATTCACGACCAAGGCCATGACTAGTCTCTCCCTGCGGCGAAAGAGGGGCGGCCAAATGGTTTCTGTAGGGCGGATAGTCTACCTCGTCAACGACGTCAAACTTCGTACGAACAAACAAATGTGATTCATGTTGACCAATGGATTCAAGATTTCCAGCTGAGTTTGTTCCATATGGAGTGAGGCCGTATGCAGGTGAAGAAGATGACAACATCCCAACCGTATGTACGTTTCTCGGTGAACTGCGCTGGCCACCGGACAATATTGCAGCCTCGTCGATGACATCCAGTACTGTCCACTTGCTGTCTTTATCGACGCCCAACACAATTGCGACCTCACTTTCAATTTGGCAACTCCAAAGAAGCTCGCGGCTGATTTCATCAACTGCCATAAGGCTTTTTCGATCCTGGACGTAGGCGGTGAGTCAAGTGTGAATAAATAATCAGCAGTCAATCTGAACTTGACAACACACTCACCTTTCCAAATGCGATCGAGGGAAGACCACGAAAAGAGTGATCATGATCGACGTCATCCTCACGGTGATCGAATAAGCTTTCCTTTCTGTCACCAGCGTGTCGGCTGTCTCCAAACACAGAGTCATCAAGTTCGAGTGAAGAGCTCTTTTTCCTTCGAAGAATAGGAGGCACACCACCTTTTTTCCTATCCTGAGAGTCCACCGAGGCCGCAATGGCGGCAACCCCTCTCTTTCTCCCTGGGGGCGTGACCAACGCAGAGAACATGCCTAGGTCCACCTTCCAAACGTCTTTGCCCCCATCAATGTCCGTGTGCCTCACGAAGTAATCTTCACGCTGAAGCAATACCGTCCTTCCTCGCGCAATAGCTTTTGGAGGATTAGTCGTATAACCAAGACCACCCGCACCTCCTTGAGGATCCTGCGTCCATTGTACTTTACCCGTCGTGGGTTCGATGGCGAAGATAGTAATTTTTTTAGAACCCAGGATTATTCCGCATTGTTCTTGCTGTGTATCGCCACCTGAACATATGGAGAAGGGAGAATCCACGACATCCTTGACCGTGATGTGGTGCGGTGTTAGAATGGGCTCAAAGCGAGGTTTGATTTGTGAATTGAATGTGCCGTCTTGTGAGGTTACCGAGCCACACTTTTCGTCTACATAATCATAATCCTCGTCGCCAGGAAGTTGACACTCTCCAGATTTATCTTCATCGTCATCTCCCACACCTTCCCAAAGACTATACAATCGTCCATCTATTAATCCAGGAATGACCCTCTCCTTCATACCATGGGAGGATTTCGATGCGACTGAATTAATTAAATCGCCATCAAGGTCATCGATTGTGTTGTCGTCCCCTTGTCCATTCATTGAATCTGTAGAGGTGCCATCTGAAGTATGGTCCTCATCAGGAGACGAGGTGAACACTAATGGACCCGTTGGAAACATATTCCTCAACTTGCCAGTATATGCATCCAGTGTGTAGACAGTACCATCAACACCGCATACTATAATGGAGGCTGCAGAGATGGGATCATGCTCGTGTCCAGTTTGCTCTTCGTGGTTTCGCCCATAATTAAATGTGGTCCTTTCGTTGGATGAGATAGTTGGGGCCGGACTTCCCTCCGTATCGTGAGGGGATGACGATGCAAGGGGAGTCGCGAATGAGCTTTTCTTCTTGAGTCGCTCTTTCAGATCCTCCACGACGATTGGTGGGTTGGAAAAAGGCTTCGGTTTCGGTGCATATGCCTTTGTCCGTGGGGGGTCTCTCTGCGGCAGTATCCACGCTGGTGGAGATGCATGCCCCCTCGGATCGTCGCTAATTCCGTCCTTGCCTCCTTCGAACATGAACAATCTCGGGGGGTGAGGAGCATTAGTCTCGATCTTCTTACCAGTGCCATCGCTTTTGCCCTTGTTCAATATGGGTTTAGCGCGGCGAACTTTGTCTTCTTCATGTTGATCTTGAGGTTGTTGCGTGTCTAACTCTCCTCCGGAAATGGACATGAAAATTTATGAACACGGCCCGTATCCCTGACCTTTAGCTGGCGTAATCACGCGCCAACCGCCTCGGATGAGTCTATGAAAATCTTTCCTTGCTTGAGCCCACCGCCGACAAAGGCGTCAACAGATCAAAAGAACAAAACGGCATCAAAGATGACGACCATCACACTATCCATGTGTTGTTATGATGTACTAGAAAGAGACGTTGAACTGGCCATTATTTTTTGTCACTTCCTTCTTTTCCAAACAAGTGTCCAACCTCGAGCATGCGATGAACTAGTCCTCTATGACTACACTTCAAAACGAGTGTTACACCCTTCAGGTGCTTGGAAAGGGGGTTGTGTCCCAAGGTAGAAGATAGAGACACGTGGAAGTTGGATGTGGAGTGTTTTAGGCGACGTTGGCGACACATTTTATCGCTGGATTATCAAGTGGATTTTTTGACAACAAACTTCCACCACCACCAGTTAAACCGCAACCATGGCATCGTTGGCAGCGCAGCAAACAACACCAATCCTAGAAGAATACAAGCGACTGCAGGATATTCAGTCAGGCCTTACCGACCTTTGGCGCGATGAGGTTCATCTATACGAACAGACCACCGCCATTGGTGGCGTCGACGAAGCCGAAAATTATTATTGCGAGACTCGCAACCATTTCAATCGTCAAGGCACCGTCGAGGACGACCGCCTCTTCCCCTATCATACAGCCCTATATCCCCTGTTGGATTGTTACGATTCCATAGAGGTCGTCGGCGGAGAGGAATACGCGTTCCGGCCATCGCCTATGCCAATGCCGTTCGACAACAATGGCCATCGTCGATCTAGGTTCACGCCTCGCTTAGACAGACACGGATTTCGCATAGAAGAGCTGGCGACTTTGCACGAGCATTTGCCAAACTCGTCGTGGGCTATCGGGCATTTATTGCCTCAGAATCGGAGGGTTCAGTACGCTGAGTTTGAGGGGACATCTTTACAGACGCAAGCGGTCAACCACCCACACGTGCCCTTTCAAGGAGAGCCGGATGAAAACATAGAACACGAGACACCACCTCGTCATGATAATCATCGTTTTTGGAATATTGTGATGGATCCAGTTTCAAAGACCCTCATTCGTTCAGATATTAGTACGCCCCCAGAGATTAACTCTGAATTGGAAGATGCCGAGGATGAGGACGATGGCAGTGGCGACTGGGAAGATTTTGACGACGGCGAAGGAGACGAGCAAAATATTGTAGGATTCGTTGAATCTGACATTTCAATAAATGCGAAGAATGCGAGGGACTTCACGTTTCTGAGATGGTGGCAGCATGCAATCGTCCATGAGAGAAGAGGGGTTGTGAACCCACTTGCCGAAGCTGAGAAAAATCGGCCCGTCGCGGATCGCTACTCGCCAGAGAGTCTGTTTGCCGACAGGCCATCCGCCACGATGATACTCCTCAAAGTTTTAAAGCACTCAATATCCGACCTCCAACGAGACTTTCGATTGGCACGAGCTGTTTTGCTGCTTATTGCAGATTGGGGTCTTTGCGATGAGATCGAAGAAGAAACACAGGAGGGTAGGGAAATGTCGGGTCTTGAATGCCTCCGACGTCTTTTAACTATTATTTCATCAGAATATGCAGTGCGGAACTGTGGTGGATATTGCCATGAATGGTACATTGCTAATGGCGGAATCAGTGACGATGAGGATGACTTGGAAAATTCGAGGCTGCATGCTCCAAGCCACTATTGCACTGACGTAAGTCATATTGGTATGTTTGTTGCTATCCGTCGCCCTTACAGAATTCATGTTTAATAACAACCTCGTTCTTTTGCAGTGGTGGGAGTTTCTTGGCACCTTGTCAACACTCATCTCTGAAGGGATAACACATTTCTCTCCACGGCACGCCAATGTTATCAGCGCTTTTGTAATGCTTGAGTTGAATCGCGCGAATAGCTGTGCAGGCCCCATGGATGATGTCAGCGGCAACGAAGCGTTGTCGGGAAAGGCCTATCTTAAGAGAAGCCTTTACTTCTTGAACAATGCCGAACATGACATAGGGAGAGTGCGCCCTGCTGAGGAAGGATTGCCACAAGATACTGCCCCTTTTAACATCAACCTTCTCTTAATGATTGTAAGCGCCTTGCGACTAAAGGCGCTCTCTGAACGAATGCGACTTGTCAAGCTTACAGACGAAATGAATAGTTCTAGCGCAACCTCTGATAGGAAGCAAGATGACATTTCAACGCGGCGGTCCAGATGTCTTGACTCATTCCTATCTTGTGTCAAAGTTATGGTGGACATTGGAGAACGTATCGCTCTTCAACTTCCTTGCAATATACATGGCAGGCAGCTTGGTGGCATGCTGATTCGAGGTCTCGTGGAGTCATATATTGGCAGTGATAGCTACTCTTCGCAAGCGCGTAAGCCTCTGTCCTATCTTGCACGAGAGGAGGATTCAAGCTTAAGGAGTCTTATTGACCCTCGTCGATATGCTGATGCTGTAGCAAACAGCTCGAATCATCCCTTGTTGGATCCAAGCCGCAGCCACTGTGACAGCGCAACTGGCAGGTATTCGATCGAGCATTTGATAGGAATCCAGCCACCTACTCCAGTAGTAGACACTGTGAAGGCGCTATTCACGGCAGATCTTGTTGATTTGCAAGTTAGTGGTTGTGGGTATGGCGATTTTCTCATTTGGTGTCATCTCCCGATATCGCCAGAACCGCTGTTGTTTGATTTCATTTCTAACTTTCCTAATTTGAGTGACGTGGATGAAGGCGAGTCACAGAATGAAGCGTGGGTGGTAGATGAGGATGAGATTGAGCTTAATTATGCCCATCTCTCTGCTAGATATGATTTTTCCCTTCTTGTGTTCTTGAGACAATGGCACGCACCGTGGACACCAGACAGCCACCTCTCATTCTCACTACCTTTCAGGCGCTCTGTTTCAACCCTTGCATTGTGTGCACATCGCTACGGCGTCCCTCATGACATGGTTGCTCTTGTCAACTCATTTTTGCCGCGTTCATGGTGGCCAGATGACAGAAGATGCTGTTGGTGCCGTGATTGTCAGATGACTAGTTTGAAACATCAATCCCAATCAAGTAATTGGGATAGCCAATATTGTCTCAGGTCAGAAAGAAAGGAAAAGTCAAAGGACGGTCAATCTAGTCATCTGGGGTCTGAAAGAGAGGAAAAGTCAAAACCACCCTTGACTTTGATGACTTGTTCTGGTTGTCAAGTCGCCATGGCCTGCTCCAAAGAACATATGAAAGTTATGCATAAAGATGGTCATAAAAGATATTGCGGGCTCCCCCCCTTTCGAGCTCCATTTCATGAAGATGATAATGAAATCTGTAGAGTATTGGGAGTATTGGGATATGGAGAAGAGGAGGTCCGAGAGAATGTTGATGATCAAGATGATGCAGTTACTCAGGAAGACGACATTATTGACGATGGGAGCTGGGAGAGTGTCGACAGCAACGAAGAAGAGGTTATTGAACCAGGAATAAGTGACGTGATCTTTTCATTCTTCAACAGCAAATCCTACAAATTACAACAGCGCGTTGAGTACCCGTTTGCCAACTTCTTCTGAGAAGAAGGCTATTTTGTTCTGAAGGAATGGGCGACCGAAGCATAAGTTTGAATGCAATTATGTAATCAGAATTATATGCAGATTATAAGCCCTCATGTAAGCTATCCCATGGATTACATGACCATGTTCTGCGCATTCAAGGTAAAGTAAGCAAAGTACATCGCGAGGAATATATACCCATGCCTAAGGGTGCGTCCGGAGGCGTTCGAATAGGAGTGGTAAAAACTAAACAGTGGCATTTTAGAAGAATAGGACTGACTCACATTTTGGGTATCATTCCATTGTTCCACAAGCCACAGATGATTGTCGTCACACAGTTGAAAATGAGACAGATGAAGCCAACTTTCACAGATGGCATAAGGGTAATGTTTAAGCCATCATTTGACAGAAGAGATTCTTTCTGCGACAATAAGCCACATCCCAACCCAATAAGCAAGTTGAAACTAGGCCCAGCAAAGCATGCTGCCATGCTCATCTCACTTAAGCCCCTCTGCGCCAATGATCCATTGGTAGTATAATCACCGACAGAATTGCCCCAGTAGCACTGTCATGCCCATGATTGGTGCCGGAATTCTGAGAACGACACCAACGAATTCCAAGACATTAACCAACTGCTCGCTAATGATATCAATCCAAGATGCGGCAATCACAAATCCATAAAGAGAGATGGAAAGTGAAACGTAAAGAGGCATCGAACGATCGTCTTCCCAGCCTTCCCTAGGAGCGTACCTAAAAATGGCACATCCAATTGCAAATGAGATGCAAAACGGCCAAAATACCGGAGGAAGACAAGCCCCGGCAGCATTTATACAAAATGGATCAAAGTCTTCCAGTTTCGAAGAAAGAGGCCAGATTAGTAGTTATCGAGCTATGACATCTCACTAAACAATTTACAAATGCTAACTTACCTTCCAGTTTTGTCGACATATAAAAAGAGAGCCAAATTGGGGAAAACGCCACGGAGTATGCCACCAATGATCGATTGTATTCAACCTCAAACGTGATGGGGATGACGAGTTTTCGCATGAGTATAAACGGAGACTCTAAGATCAATAAGCACCATTCGGACCTTGGGAGTTTAGTATTGGCCCAAATATCAGAATACATGGCTTCGTAGAAATGCTGGTTCAAGTCACGCAGTGATTCATTAAAGAGTTGAAGCGACCAAGACCTATCTTTCGTTCCTCTGCATGAATTTGTTAGCAACGAACGATCTTGTGGTTCGTTCTCAGTACCGACATATTGAATTTTCCTTTTCTCCATTAATTGCTGTTCTTTTCGACGCTGATGTTTCCTGATCACACGCAAGATCCTCGGGCTAAGTTTGATCCCTGGCGGATCAGATTTGTGAAATCCCATAGAATCTTTTCGAAGGGGACAAAGCTCTACGGTTTGATCCTCTTCGTCGTCGTCAAAGCTAAGTGAAACTTCGACGTCGCCATCAGGCAAATCAACATTCTTGTTCGCATTATCCCCTTCAATGGCAGAATGGAACCGGCGAATCTCAAAGCCAACTACCATTGCAACGTATCCACAATACAACAGTAGCATCACAATGACATGATGATAAAAGATGACGCCCCTTGAGCACATCCAGAACACATATCCCGCGGAAATTGCATACATTGTTATGTCTCGTATCAATTCCTCGCGACAAACGACCCCCATTATCTTTCCTCCACCTAATCTGCTACCCAAAACAACTATCCTTCCGACCACTACACTTTGTACAAACATTGCACCCCCCGTGAGTTCTCCCAAGCTCAATGATATTCCTTCAGACGGATTCATTTTAATGGCTGTGCGTGTACGGATGAGTGCACGATGTAGCACGAAGCAAAAAGATTTTGAATATAAAAACGAGTTGGCATTGACCTACCATTTATAACAGCACTGACATCGGGGGATCCATTACCAAGCGCCAACAACGTTACTCCTGCTAAAGCAGGTGGCTATATACAGTATGACAAAATCAGCGACGGAGACGGCCGTAAGACATGAATGGAAAGTTACACGCAGCTCTCACAATCTGAAATTCAGTAGATATCATTTCCAACGACGGGCTGAAGAAGCTTGCGGCAGTAGATCCAAGCAGACGGAAGAGGAGGACTGTCAGGAGAAAGAGCGAGACGGGAAATATTACGGGGAAGCACTTGGCTAAGATCGGTTTGGAAGAGAGAGGGTCGCTGCAGAAAGCTAATGGCAAGAGAGTCGTCATGATATATTCGCCGTCACAGTTTTTTGCATGATTGCAACGCCCTTGCGTTGTCTCATGGAGTAGGACGTCGTTGCAGGGCGGCAGTTCTTTCCCGCCCTCTCGCGGGATCGGTTCATTATTTTCATCCGCAGGGTTGACACTGTCAAGTCTCCGATGTTGATCTCGTTCGGTGGAAGTTGTACGGTTCCGCCGACGATCAAATTTTTCTGCAGAATTTTCGTCCACGATAATGCCGATCCTTACAGCCTACCGAAACTTTT
>JALLOS010000537.1:0-11777 GCA_036939435.1 Stephanodiscus minutulus
TTCTGTTTTATGTCAGTCCATCAATTGAGACACGCATTAAAAATGCGAAAACTATCAATTTGATGGAAGGAGGGAAGGAGCACGCACAAGTTGTAACCATACAAACAAACTCGGACATTAACCCCTGTGACGGAGACGGCAAGGCCACCACCACCCCTCCTGCTGACACCACCCCCACTACCAAGAACACTAAGAAGAAGAAGAAGGAGAAGGTGAAAGAGACGCACAAGGGGAAGAGAGCATTGACGAAAAGAAAGAAGAGAGCGGGAGATGTACCCGTACAAACAGACTCGGAGGGTGCTAAGGAAACGGTAGGTATTTACGTGGATGGCGAGGAGGGCAAAGCAGATGTCAGTAGTGACGAAAATGATAAAAAGGATGATGAAGAAGACGAAAAATGGGAAAGTGGGAAAGTGGACTCTTCACATGGAGAAGAGTCCTCGGGGTCATCAGACTCGTCAGATTCCTCATCAGACTCTTTGAGTACAACAGATTCCTCGGACTCCTCTTGAAAGGCCTCTCATGAGTAGTTTCTACTCAACATTAGGTTAAAAATTACTATGTAAGTAATTTATGTGTTACTTAGGTTAGTAGGTTCCACTTTTTCACTAGGTGTATCAGTACTTTTTACAGTAGTTTTTATTAATAACATGAGTAGTTTCTACTCACGATTAGGTTACAAATTACTATGTAAGTAATTGACGCTGACTCATTGGTTTTTACCTACGCTAGCAACTCTCCCTCCTTTCAATCTGATCTGATCCATGTCTGGCTTTCTGCTGAGTGCTGTGTTGAAGCTAGCAGACGGCTTACTGATCAATGGGTCATCGTCACCTCTATGCCAATCCCAAGTAGTGACTTGACCTGACGGAAAATGCGACTCGTTGCTCACAAGGTATGCAAACAATCTTATTTGCTCTTCATCAGTGTAGTTCTCACCTCCTGCATGCAGGCAGTGGTTAGTAAACATTATCATTTCACCCGGATAAACTGGCATTACTCTTTTTTCCGATTCCCTCGATTTCCTGTCGTGTAGCCACATGAAATTGAATGGATTCAATCCAACGATGATCGACACGGGGCGGAACCTGGGCTCCAACTCTTCGACGCTCTGAGGATAATCAGAGTGAAACCTACCACCGTGACCTTCATACTGATAACGTGCCCCGGGTAAGCTTTTTATGGCTCCCACCTTGCAATACCTCAACGCAGGGTATCTCTCTTGAACAATCGTAATATACCCCTTGAGCGCTTTTTCAATTATTTCTTTCAGAGCGACTCGTTTGGCTTTATTGTCATGTATGTCGGGGATCCACTTGCGCATGTTGTTGCCACCCGTTATATTGTGCCATAGATTCTTATCGCTATTCTCAGCTTTGCAAAAATCCCTCAATACCTCTTCAATCCCCTGTTTCGAGAGGTAATTGCCGCTGTCGATGTTTTGCACAATGCGCTCAAGTTGAGGACGATTATCAACAACCCCGCGAGCAACTGCCGATGTCACCTCACAATTATCCACACATTTGTGTTCAACTTTTAAGTAGGGATGGTCACATTTTGCAATACCAATCCCATGTTGGACGATCAGATTTCCTGGGCATCTTTCACCTGGCGTCGTCCCTCCCGGATTCAACGACTGACGACGAGTTCCCCACCGTGTTGTTTCTCCTGCGCCTGCGATCTTAAAATTGTTGCACAGGTACTTAGACTCATTTTCTCTTTTTGACGTGGATGAATAACGATAAGAATGGTCATCATAATTGGAATAATTGGTGCCCCCTTTACTCATCTTTGTCTACTTCGGAGACCTGCATTGTATGATCTGCGCACTTTATGTGCCCACTGCACACAACATCCTACACTCACACTGTAGGTACGACCAGAAACCCTGTAGGTACCGGATTCCGGTACACTAGGTAACGGATTCCAGTACATGTAAATTCAGTACAAGTACTTTTTACTAACAATACTACTATCAGTACTATCTACTGATAACTATGTAAATAATGTGTAACTTACGTCAGTAGTTTTTACCGATAACACGTGTTTACATAATTACGTAAATTAGTACAAGTACTTTTTACTAAAGATACTATTATTAACCAATAGAGTAGGTTATCAGGAAAGTACTTTTAATACTGCAACATGGCGAAGAAGTGGCCATGCTCATGTCCATGGGAATTATGTCAAAGGTGGGCGCAAAGTAATGGACGCCGGCTATGTGCAAGACATTATACTGAATATCTGCAACTACGGGCACTACAAAGAAGACGGGCACTACGAAGAATCAATGATGCTGAAATACTGGCTAGCATCAGAAACTCAATAGGAGGCTTGCGGAGGATTAAAATCTCTCTGTTAATCCGTAGCCCGCGGAGCGTTCCCCCCCTTTTTTGATGTATCATTCCCTACACCATGATAGAGTAAAAGTACTAAATTATTATTCTATTCGTACTAATACCATCCTCTTCACTACGTACGTAATCGCGACGTGGCGAAGCCCCTCTCCGCTTGTTTATCCAAACACAGACAAACGAACCCCCACCCACCCCCACCCCCACCCCCACCCCAACAACCACAGACTTGTAAAGTCATGATGCGAAGTGAAACGTCTCCCCATCCACGTGATGCAGTTGTAGTTCAGGCCATACGAACCCCTCTCTGCCGCGCTCGCAAAGGTGGATTGGCGAAACTGCCTCCCTCCGCTCTCCTCGCCTCGGTTCTTCGTGGAGTCTTGCTGAAAGAACCTCAACAAACTAAAGCCGAGCCCGAAAATGGAGATTATTTGATCCCTCCCGACTCTGTGCAAGACATTTGCGTCGGGAACGTTCTTTCTCCTCCAACTGCTGCCGTTTCGTTTCGAATGGCCGCGCTCTCATCCGGAATTCCGCATACCGCCTCTCTATCCACTACCAATCGTCAGTGTTCGTCGGGATTGCAAGCGATTGCTAACATCGCCTTTGCAATACAAACGGGATCAATCAACATAGGAATTGGTGAGAGACATTCAATTGAAATGCCAGTTCGTGACGCAGCTTGGCCCTTATGTCGCGCTTGTATTCGACTGTGATTCAAATTTCTTTGCCAGGCGCTGGAGTAGAAAGCATGAGTATGAACCCTATGCACAAGTTATACGAGGAGCACCCGCCAGAAGTGGACTGGGACGCAATTAAGAATAGTCGCAATTCCAGTGAAGCAATGGACTGCTTGATCCCCATGGGCGTGACGTCAGAAAATGTTTCCAAAAAGTATCATTTGGATCGTCGTACACTAGACGAATTTGCAGCTAAGTCGCATCAAAAGGCAGCAAAGGCTCAGTCGTTGGGAAAGTTCAAATCGGAGATTATTGCTGTTGGTGACATTGTTCAAGATGAAGGAATTCGTCCAACCACCACTGCGGATAAGTTGGCCAAACTGTCACCGATATTTGATAAAGAGAACGGGACGACCACTGCGGGGAACTCATCGCAGTTGACGGATGGAGCGGCGGCGGTGTTGCTGATGAGCAGGGAAGAAGCCGTAAAGAGAAACTTGCCAATCTTGGGAGTTTTCCGGTCGTTTGCTGTAGAGGGAGTTCCACCAAAGGTTATGGGCATCGGACCTGTCTATGCCATTCCATCTGCTCTCGAGAAAGCATCTTTATCCACGGATGACGTCGATGTGTATGAAATCAACGAAGCATTTGCATCCCAGGCGTATTATTCTGTGCAAACGCTCAAACTCGATCCATCAAAAGTTAATCCTAACGGTGGTGCAATTGCCCTGGGGCATCCTTTAGGCTGTACGGGTGCACGACTGGTAGTATCACTACTACACGAAATGAGGAGGGAGAAGAAGAGGAGAGGAGTAGTGAGCATGTGCATAGGCACGGGCATGGGCGCGGCAGCTGTTTTTGAGGTGGAGGATGTGAGATCATCTCTTTGATAGTCCATGCGAAGAAGTACATATGGTACGATCACACACACAATATTCTTAGGTTACATCTGCGCTAAAAGATTGTCTTCATCAAACGTTTCCTAAGCAAGTAGTGAGGCCTTGACTCTTCTGTTCTTCTTCTAGAAACTGTCGTATTCCTCATTTGCAAGCTTCCCAATCCATCTACTGGAGTGGAGTTATAGCAGCACGTGACGAAAAACGAAAATGCGTTTTGATTGTTGGCGAAAATGCTTTCTTCGTTCCAAATATCGGCCGCGACACGTTCACATTTTTCAACAAGAGCTTGACCTATTCCTTTCTGTCGGTGAGTGGATTTCACACAGAGAACTCCAATTGTTGGCTGAGGTCTTAATTCAATCTCTGGTGCATCAGATATTGCATCGTGTTCACCACTTGTGTCTTCACAGCAAGACGGGCAGAGTGACATGCCCATTTCAACAATCCCAACAACATCATCCCTCACTCGCAACTGCTGGTCACTCTCTTCATCTCGACAGTATTCCTTCACAACCAGGAGACAGTATTTTTTCCCTCTCATTCTTCTCGTGGTTGAACAATATTGTTTGAATGTGAGTTCCTCTGTCAACGATTTTTCGAACACATTCCACCGCAGTGCCTCGTTTTTTGATTGGAAATATTGACGTTGCTGTTGGCTGTTGCTGCTTGCCCTCGCAACCAAGTCTACGGTTGGAGCATCAAAAGTGTTTGCAATGAGCAATGCCAACTGTCGATAGTCTCTAGTAGAGGATGGTGGTGTAATAAGAAGTGCGTGTATCTCATGAATGAATGCGTTCAAAAATAAAGTGGCGCATAGAATATGCATATGCATGGACAATTCCTTGGTTGATGCCAAGCCCATGCTATTTAGCATCCTCTCCGTTGCTGTGGTCAATAATATTGCAGAAAATGAATGATCGAGTACAGTGTTGGTGTATTGTCATAATTTATGTGCGTGCCCATATTGCGCATTGCCCCTCAATTTTAGAATTCAGTTGTGCCGTGTGTGCCAAAAATGTTGTGTGGCTGGAATAAATATTTTAGGTTTAGGTCCTAGCTACTATCATATCTAGTCACCGACGTAGGTAATGTTGGTCGCCTAAAGGTGAAGCAATGAGTTTTTGTGAGGCATATCGGAAATGGTGGGCAAATGCTTTAGTTAAGGATACTCCAAGAGACTGTACAGTGGTGATGGAAGGAGTAGGTGCAAGATAGGAGTGTCCATAGAAACGTCGTGTAGGATGGAGAGACCAATTGTGATTCGCCAAGCCAAGAGGAGGATACCTTTGGGACTTGGATATTGCAGTAATTTTGTGTACATTTGGGTGGTATTTGGTCTGGAGGGTGGGAATCGAAGTTGTGGTGCTGAGTGGTGACCGAAGAGGAAGTTTTGGAGGAGTGGGCCAAATCTGCCAAGAGGGTCTATCGCAAAAGGGATCAGTAGCATGTTTCGATTGATGGTAGGGAAGAATCACAACATGATATTAATAAAAGTCATGTAATCTGCACAAGAAAAATAAAACCCTACCATAATCCCAAGAGGAAAGAAAGGCGCTTGGTTCCTTTTGATGTGGGGAAGTAGTGAGCCTAACGTTAGAGTTAGAGGTTGGGCTACGCTACTAGACTAAGGAGAGACAGTCCGACTCCAGAATCGGAGCGGAAGGAGGACTGGCACCCCCACCATCCTCGTCCTTGTCATTGCGTGCAAGTCAAAGAGGAGAGCAAGACAAGTGGAGTAGATCAACCCGGACGAAGACGAGATACCTGCCAAAAACACAAGACCAACCAAGTGGGTGCGTCGAGTTGACATCTCCTAAGTCTCCTCAGGCTGAGGCGACTCTACTACCTCTCCTCCTTTAGTGGTGGGAGCCTCTAAAAGGCAGATATAAGTGAGTCCCACACTCACTTAGGTGGCTTGTGTATAACACCGTCCGGACAGACCCATGCAGATTGCGGAATATTATTTGACAGAAGCCAAAACAGAACCATCAAGACTCATATCAAAATAGATGAAAAATCATGTATGCCCCAAATGTTGTGACTTTCTGCGCTTCAAATATGAGATATGGCTGAAGAAGTCCGACATTTAAAGAAAATAGCAGAGACAATGAGAAATGAAGCCGGCAAGTAACCCGTCAATTGTCAAAGTGGAAGAGGCAGTAGATCACAATCTGCATTAATCTACATGACATGACAATCAACCAATATTTGGATTTGGGTCGGTGGGTGATGGATGTAGTCTTAGAGGAAAAGAGAGAGGAAGATAGTTCAAAAGGATGAATGGCAGGAAGCAATGGGAGGTAATGGGGGGGGGAGGTATGAACTGAAACTGGAGTGTAGTTTTTGGTGTCTTCAAAAATGAGAGTGGAAGAGGAGAGGTATGGTGTCTAGGTAAGGTACGGAAGTTCTATGGTTCCATTTTTTTGCGTTACAGCTGGGTATTTTTTATCAACCTTAATTGTTTTTGTTGCATGTGCATCTTAAATTAAAGATGCACACAAAATCCGAAAATCTGAAAGCAAACTGCTGCATGTGGGGCGCATAAATATTCATACCCCGATTGGTCAGTGAAGAGCACTAACTAACCCCTACCTCTCTTGAGTGGAGATATATGTGTCTATTCTTCATTGTATGGGACACCGGACCTAACCGAGTATCAAGGAAAGGGCACACATGAATATTAATTTTGTACATTGGACTGGTGGGGACTGTGGATCTCTCACTTCGCTTTCCACTCTTCGGTCTATGTTACATTCTTTGGGCAGCTGGGCAAATATATGAATCTTGTCGCCACTGCTCTTCCAGTCCAAGGTCATTGTCCGCACTACAGCAAGTTGCAACCCATCGTGCAAGCTATGATGAAACTTATCCATTTGGCTTCATAGGTAGTAAACTCTCTCTTGGGGACAAGGGTGGGAGAACCTTACATAACTTCCTCCTGAAAGCACGCAAGGCACCCCACTCCATTGTGCCAGCCATCCATGCCTCAACTTACAAAGTTTTCATAGCTCTTCCGAGTTTTAGAAATGATCCACGCTTTTCCCTCAATTTAGTGCCTCGCCCTTGCAATCCGTGGTGATACGATACGGATGATTGTTCCTGACAAAATGAAGCTGAAATCAACGGAAGCGTCCAGTCCCGCCAGTCATCTGACTATCTGGCCATTCAATTCATGTGTCTTCAAGAATAAATTCGTTGATTTCTTTGCATCCCATAACGCTTACTTTACAATAATTTGGTCTCGAATTTTCTTAAACTTGTTGTGTTCCGAGGCAAATTAATTTCTTTCGTATCATTTTTATTGGATGTTGCGCGCAATCATACTCGTGCCATTATTCATCATCATACATCACCGTTTGCCCCACTGCCTCGGATTCACCTGTATCACTATTTCGCCCTCCTTCATCCCGTACCCAACCCAGCTCTTGCAGCTCAATCTCATGCGACCGTCTCCGATCCCCCCCGTCCCCGCCTCTATCATCTTCGACTCGTTCGTCTTCGGTCGGCTCAATAGATCGCCACCCCTGACGACCGACACCGCGCACGTACGGCAAAGCGCGGATCCACCGCAGTTGCCGCTCCCGGGGGCCTTGCCGTCGTATCGCGCAGCGAGGGGATCGTTGAGTTCGACGCCCCGACGAAGCATGGCCATGCGGAGGTTGTCCCCGGGCAGCAGTCGCATCGTCTCCGGGGGCAGACCGGACGACGGCGGGTATCGCACCAATACCCGTATGTCGGGATGACGCCTAAGTCGCTTCAGCGTCAGGACGACCGTCGTCGCCGTCCGAACTTGGTCGCGATCGTCGTCGTCATCCCCCCCGTCTCTGGCGAGGAGCGAGGACATCATCCCCGACAGCGCCCTCGCCGTCAAGTCGTATCCCAGGCACTCCGTGCGGACGGAGGCGACGTCGGTCGTACCGCCCCGGCGTCGCGTGACGATCGCCTCGGCGGCGACTATGGAATCGCCGAACATGACGGTCCCCCCCCCCCCCCCCCCTCCGCGCGCGCTGCTCGCGATCATCGCGGCCCTCTCGGCGTTCCCCCCCGGCACCAGCGAATTAACGATCACGATCCCGATGCCGTCCCCGTCCCTGCATTCTTCGATTTCCGACAATTCGATACCCAGGCTACCGCTAGTACCGGGAACGACGATTGGTATTTCCACCCGTACGGTATCGACGTAGTGATCTATCGGATTCTTCGGCACGAGACGTACGTCGATCGTCTCGTCGTACGACTTGGCCGTGCGCGTCACGTATTCGGCGGACCAACATCCACCCATTATGACGTCCGGGGGTAGGTTGTAGTTTTCGAGGGTGACGGGCGAGATCGGACCGAGGAGATTCGTCACGCTTTCCGGCCGCTCGCGCAGTCGGGTTGTGGCGCCACTACCACTCGACGACGACGACGACGACGACGACGAGGTGCGACTACCGCGCCGCCAATTCGGGTGCGGCTGCTGCCGCGGGAGACGATCATTCGGGACGGAGGAGAAAGNTTAATCCGTAGCCCGCGGAGCGTTCCCCCCCTTTTTTGATGTATCATTCCCTACATACCCATGATAGAGTAAGTAGTACTAAATTATTCTATTCGTACTAATAAAATCCTCGTCACTACGTAAAAAATGCGACATGGCGAAGCCCCTATCGGCTTGTTCTTGATGAATGAAGTTCCTCTTTCAGAATTTCCTGTTGTATTTTAGAGTAGTACGTAGTACGTAGTACGTATGTACGTACCATGCCTTTTTTGTGGCGGCTCGCTCTGCTCCCGCCAAGCTTTGGTGGGCCAACAACTAACTGCAACTTGAAAACGGTGCATCCGATCTCTTCTCCTACCACCATGGCCTCGTCATTTTCATCTAGCGCTGCATTCATTATTCTATTAGCTTCGATGGGATCATTTTTCCCAAATGTGCAAGCCTTCTCTCCACAGGTCGGACCGTTCGTCGAAGCTTCTCATCATCCCTCGTCGTCAACGCTTTGCATGGCATTGCAGCAATTGGATGATTCCAACATGAACTATCTACTCTTCCGGCCGTCCGACGGCAGGGCCGTGTTGGTGGATGCATGCGCTCCATGGTGTGGGCCGTGTAAACTCATCGAGCCGTATTTGGAAGAGTGCGGTGAGTTCTTGCGTCGGACATGATAATGATGATCTGATCGCGTAGCGCCCTTGCTGCTTGTGTGCTAAGGAGCTACGACAACTTCTCTCTCTCGCAGCCAAAATATATTCCGAGAAGCTATCGGTTATCAAGTACGACGTCGAGGGGAAAAACAACAAGAATCTCAAAGTCGAAATGCTATTGCAGGGCGTCGTTGTGAGGGGATTGCCGACGTTGCTGCTGTTCGGCGATGGGATGCCGCTGGCAACGCGATCGGGTGCAATCACGGAGAAAGACTTGAGAGAATGGCTCGATTGCAACTTGGCTTCTTCGGGGGAGGATGCGATGATAACAGAGATACAAACGCGAACGGGGGATAATCCAAAGAAACAGGAGTCGAACGAAGTTGCCTCTGTTAGTAAGAGAGGGTTCGTGAGTTTCGCTTCTTTCGATAAGGACGAATACACACTGTGATTGATTTCGCATGCGGCGATAACAGATTCCTCGCCGCGGCGGCGGTGAATGCCTTGTGAAACCATATAATTAAAGGAATGTCAAAATATATGTTATATTTCTACCTCTCGGTAGTGCGAACTCTCTCAAACGACATCACTCCTTGAATTTGAACGTCGATAAGTTGTTACACCATGATGGTGATTCCCACCGGCGGAGGCAGAGCGAGATGGCTTCGTCGGCGATCTTGAGGGTGCCTTGGAATAAGGCGGAACGTCGTCGTAATACTGCGAACACTCCGACGTTGTTGGAGGGATCGAATTATTGTTCGAATGTCTCGCATACGCACCGATGCCGCCGCCGCCGCCGTTGTAGAACGAGCTCGAAGAACGACCTGCATGACGGGAATTCATCTGGACGACGGGGGGGCAGGAAGAAACATCCTGCGCCTGGTGGTGATAATTCGGATGACAGCCTTGTTGATACGGGTCTTCGTGGTACAACGGCAGGGAGTGATGCGACCTGGACGACGATTCTCCCTCCTCCCCCCTCCACGAGGTGCAGGCGGCGGAGTTGGCGGTGCTGCCAACGTCGCAGCTCCCGACACCGACGCTGGGACATAACGTCGGCGTCCAACCGGCGACGAAATACGGCGATTGGTCGGTGTGCACGGTGCTATTGTCGGTATACGCGCTCTCGTCGTCTTGGTGCCTGCAGGTGACATCTCGGTCGTAACGATGGTCGCCACCACCGGCGGGATGATCCCACCGTCGCCGTCCTCCCCCCCCCCCCGACCTCCGTCGCAAATTCCTCCACAGCCTCCATAGGCCCCCGAGCTCGTGCAGTATCCCCAGGTCGCCGAGTAGGCCGCGGACGTCGCCAACGATCAGCCGCACCGCCTTGACGAACGGCGAGAGTAGGGCAAGGAAGATACCGATGACGAAGGCGAGGGCTCCCGCCAGGTAGGTGGCGACGAGGGATGATATGTCGATTATGCCCTGCCGTATGTCCTCCTCCTCCAGCATCGCCGACGGGGCGATGCTGAAATTGGAGCCGCCGCTGCTGCTGCTGCCGCCGCTGCTCGCGGTGGAGGCGGTGGCAATGCTGGGGCAGCAGGAGTGGGAGGAGGATGAAGAGGAGGGACGATCGGCCTTCCTCGGATCGCAATTTGGGGGGGGGTGCATCATCGTCGCCGTAGATCCGTCGTCCTCCCTGGTGTCCACCGTGTGAGCGGCGGCGGCGCCTGCCCGATTCACCATGATGTGCCGCAGGGCGGGGTCCCAGGCGCCCCCCCTTCTCGGCGCCGGATGCGATCCCCCCCTCGACGACGACGGGGGGAGGCCCCTGTCGCTACAAGAATAATTATTACTAACACCACCATTTTCCTCGCATCGCTGCAAGTCCAGGTCGCTCATCGGGGACGAGCAGCTCCCGAACCGACTCGGTCGGATCCGGTCATCGCCGCGACCCGACGGAGCGGCCCCGCGACCCGCCGAGTAGATGGACGCCTCGGCGGCGTAGCACCCGTGATCGGCGCAAGCGTGATGATATCCGCTGCGGCAGTGAACGCTCGGGGCGTCGCAATTGCCGTAATTCGCGGCGTGGGCGTCGAACCCGCCCTCCTCGCCGCTGCCGCTGCTTCCCCGCGACGACGACGACGAGGAGGACGAGGACGAGGACGAGGACGAGGACCTGGACGCCGCCGACGACCTGCTGCCGGACGAGGTGTTATCCCCCCCCCCGCCGACAGTCGACGCCACGGCCGGTGTCGACCTCCGCCGCTTGACGTGATCGGAGAGCGATACTTCCCGGGAGGATAACATCAGACCATGCGCAGTTTGAATGAGTAATGTTGTCCCGCGCCCGCCTTATTTTTTCTGCGGGCGTATTTAAAAATGAGATGGTAGTCATAGTGACCGGCGAATTCACTCATCATTCCCCCGGGGGTCACACAAGAGAGAGAATGCCACAACAATCTATTATTGCTCTGGGTCATGGGACGGAGAAATCGCAAACTAATACTCCGCGTTTTTTACTGAGAGAGGTCGACATAAAATTAGCACCGGCATTGGTTGAAACTCGGGACTCGATTTGGACGGAAATAAAGCATGTCAATTTTGTTAGGATACCATACATACCTACTACCCAACATAACAATTGGCGCCCTATTTTTAAGCTAAAAATAGGCCAAGCTAAGGTTTGTAACCTTAGCTTCGCTAGCACTTTTTTAGTTACCTTTCCACACAAAACCACACAGAACCAGCGGCCATTCTCCCAACCCTCCCGTGCC
>JALLOS010000538.1:0-11775 GCA_036939435.1 Stephanodiscus minutulus
CAATTGTTGCCGGCTGCGGCCAATAAGATACGAATAAACTAAAAAAACACATGATAGATTAATATTGCTACTCGTTTAGTTTTAATGAACCATTTCATTGTCCTTAGCGATGATTACGCCAAGCGAAAATGGCGGCGGCAACGAACGAATGTGTCTCTGTTGCTGGCCATTTCGATTGCCATGCGGAGGCGTTGAAGCGATACATGCAGCATCACCGGATGCACAATGCAGCATGTTCAGGGCCACACTGGAAGTCACTGGACGCCACCATCGGGCAACTACTCGCTCCGTATCGCCTCGGCGGCCACCAGGGCAACAGCAAACAAAACAACGATGTGATATTTACCCACTTTGATGGCCATTTTGATGGCCATAGCAATGCGGCGGTACTATCGCGCACATTGCCTGATGAAGGAGGTCAAGGGCTTTCATAAAAGCCACTAAACACCACCATCGGGCGAGAACTCGCTCCGATATTGCCCAATCGGACTCGCCAACGCCGGTTGTTTCTTCGATTTTTTCGTGAAAAAGGGTTCGAGTCGACATGTTGGCCCCAATAACAATAGGGGTATGACATATCAAACTGAAGAGAATAACCTACCTTATTTGCTAGAATACTTTGTTGGGGTGGTTAAATTAGTAATTTATTGTTAAATCAATCGTTTTCTATTACGTGTCTTTACCAATAATCTCCTTAAATATTTATAAAATCGGACATCGAAAAACTCTTCAAATGTTACGTTTAAGAGTTTTTGGGCAGTTTTTGGGCCACCCAGGCTTGCACCATACCGAAGGGTGGAAGGTGCCCCTAAAGTATCGGGCCGTGCTTCTATTTCCTAGTGGGCCATTGGGGCTAGGGCAAGAGGCGGACACCATGGTCTGGGGGGGGTTCCTACAAAGTGGCAGGAACAAGAATCTACGAGCACATAAATACTGAAGCTACAAAGGAATTCAACGGGGGTGCCTTATAAAGTTACCAAATCATCCTCTCGTCGCCACTGCCACTGCCATTGCCGCTGCTTGCCACTCGCCACCACCACAACCACAGTCGCTTCGTGGCTTCATCGTCGTCATTGTCGTCGTTGTCATCGTTGCCGTCACTGCCGTCCTCACCACCATCTTTCCCCCCCTCTCGTGATCTATTTGATTATTGTGTTTTGTTCTGTCATCGTGTCCTCACCCCTTCCTCATCCAGTGAGTGGCCATCCCACCCACTCCATTCACCATCGTTCTTGTTGTCGTTGTAGTGGCCACTGCCGTCGTTGTCATCGGCGTTGTCGTGTCCGTCACCGCCATCGTTGTCTTCATTGTCTTCGTCGCCGTCTAGTTACCCCCCCCCCCTCCGCGTGATATGTTTGATTGTTGTGTGCATGTCCTCATCCCTTGGCATGTCATCTCCCCTTAGCCCCCCCGCCCCTCCACTTTATGTCGTTTGTTCATTGTTGATTTGATATGATGCTGTTGTCAATGGTGTTGTCATCATCGGGGCCATTGTGTTAGATCATCTTTGGCCGCCACTGCAGCCGAAGACGATCACCTTGAGGTGGACGACGGGGTCAAATCGTTCTTGTCGTCAGCGCCTCCCCCTCTTCCCTGGCGGAAAATCAGAGGGCAGAGGTGTGCGGGAGAGGTCCTTGATTGTCTCTGTCGCTACGATGGTGGCTGGTAGCGACAATGGCTTTCCATAGCGGTGGGCGGCTGGGCGTGGACATCCTGGCAGGGAACCTGGTGTGAATCCAGGGCCCCTACGATGCCGTTAAGTGTACCAACATTTTCATATTCAACAAGGTTCTTCGTCACTTCCTTGAGCTGTGAGCCGAGCGAGCGGGCCGAGGCCGAAGGCCGAAGGCCAACGAGCGAAGAGGGCTACCGCGGCCACGCGGACAAAATCAAATGCCCGGGAAACGACGTGAATCCGGCAGAGAATGGAGTCATGTAGGCCAGGGTGAGAGCGCGTCACGAGACGCTGAACGGGCAGACGAAGAACTTGAGGATCCTCTAACAGGGCTTCTGACACCACATCACAATGCACGGCGATGTGTTCCGGGCGTGCGTTGCGTTGACGCCGGTGGGCCGCTTTTTGAGGTGGAAAATGAGGATTAGAGATCGAATGAAGGGAAGGGAGATGATGCAGAGGAGAGGGACGGGGGGGCCGCCGGGGGAATATCACCAAGGTCAGGAGATTTTGGGGAGCCGGCCCCCCAAAATGATTTGGGGGCCAGCCCCCTGAATTCCCTCAACCTCAATGTTGCAAGTTGGTTGCAGGCGTCATGTTAGTACACCATGACATCCAACGACGAGAACCCAACCATGATGTCCAACGACGACGAGAACAGCGACGGCTCGCACGACTCCGACAACGACGACGAGGCGACGAGGTCCATCAAGCGTCGCGAGCGCCTAGAGCAGAATCGCATTTCGGCGCGTGAATCGCGCAAGCGGAGGAAGAACATGATCGAGGAGCTCCAGCGGACGGTGATAACGCTCAGTCGGGAGAACAAGGAGCTAAACGAGCGGAACGAGGGGCTGAGGAGGGAGCTTATCGAGATCGGTACGAAGAATCCCGGCACGGTGCGTGATCTTCGTGGTTGTTGTCTTTTTTGTTTGATGCGTCCCTTTTGTTGAAAGAAATACGCGCGCCCTCCCCCCCCCCCCGTGTACTCGCAGGTTAATATTCAGGCGTTGGTGAGTTGCAGCGGAGGTGGCGCCATGGCAGATGCTTTAATGGGAGGTGCCATCATCGCCCCCGTAGAGGGCCGGGGGGGGTCCGCGCAGTCGGTCGTCGTCGAACCCACGACGGCGGATAATGTTCTATTCAACCCCCAGGCGGCGCAGAATCCGATTCTTCCGCTGCAGCAGCAACTGCAGCCGCCTCCTCAGACGGTGGCAATGGCGACGGTGGGCGGGTTCAACCCACAACAGTTCGCCATGATGCAGCAGATGATGGCGTTGCAGCAGGCGGGGATGCTGCCCCAGATGATGGGCATGCTGGGAATGCCGGGCATCGCCAACGCGGGGGGGGTGGTGGCACAACCGCAGCAGCAGCAGCAACAACAACAGCCACAGAATCAAAGTCAGCAGCAGCAACAGCTGCAGCAGCAGCAGCAGCAGCAACCTCCATCACAAGATGGCCTAAATTAGATGGGATGGTGGACTCGGCTTTGACTTTCATTCAATTCTTACTACCGCTTGTCGATTTGGATTGTTCCCGATCATTGCCTTGGACGCGCAACGACTACTAGACAGATACACATATCCAACGTCCAATTTTCATCAATGGAGCAGATGAATTCCTATCCAACCATAAAAAATATATTCATTAGTTTGTGGCGATAACATTACTCTCGTCTGCGGTACGATGTGAGATAAAAAAATACATATAATTGTAGTTGAGTGGCAACTATCGTATCGTAGTGCCAAGAACAAAACTGCCAGCAACCGAAGCAATCCAAGAGCTCGCATCAAGAATGACAGATCTAATTGTGACTTGGCGTGGATTTTGACCTCTCGTTTCACTTTTCAATTTTGCTTATCACCCCCATTGATTCGCCTCTCGTGATGATAAAAAATATGGTGCCCCCCATTTCTGGCTGTCTTCCCACATGACCTCATATTCCTCCGCCCATACCTTCCATCAATCAACACCAATGATTTGTATCGAAACAAAAGGTTCGCAACCATCAAAATCCTACGCGGACTTTTGGCATGAATGCATCGCCTCGTTTCCACAATCATCCCAGGAAACATTACACACTTCCGTCATGCGTCACGCCCTCTCTTTCGAAGTTTGAGTTTCCGCCGTCGCCTTGGTGGGGCCCGTGGTGGCCCCGCCCCCACCACCGTTCCGACCGCCACGATCCCTCCGTGCCGCTATCAGCCTGACGTGCTTCGTCGAGTACATTCCGCCGCCGGACGACGATCGCTGTGCGCCGCCTCCTCGTTTCTCCGTTCGCTTCTTCGCGCGAGCACCGCCGCCGCCTCCGCCGCCGCCACCTGTCCCACGTGATACGAGGCCGAAGTCGCCGTAGTCGTCGCAGTCGTCGAAGCAGCCTTCGTCATAGTCGTCGTACGAAGCAGAGCGCGACGAAGTATGTGTCTTGATTGATGAAGGTGAAGCCGACATTATGGATTTAACTTGTGTGTATTCGGACCTTACTCCCAACGAGCGGATTGGAAATAATGTCGTGAGACAGGAATGAGAAGCATCTCCTCCGGGGTCGTGATCTTTCATCCAGTCGGGGAGAAGTAGCTCTTGCTTGGCTGTTTATTGTTGTTCGTGGTGGCGTGGGTGTGGGTCGTTCTGCCCGACCGACGGGGCTTTCGCTTTGTGCCCCCGGAGCGAACGAAAAAGGGAGTGACTGGAGAGGTCATTTCGGTCGAGAAATTATCTCGGCACATCAGCCCCCGCGCGCCCCCCCCAGCCAGAATGCCAGAAGTCTTCAAAAATAATATCTACCGGTTTCGTAAAAGTAATACATACAACATAGAGAGAGCTCAGTTGTGGAACACGAAACATGACGATGAGGACCGCCGCCGCTGCCGCCGCCGCCGTACTCGCCGCCCTCCTCGCCCACGGCGGCAGCACCGCCGCCGCCATCGAGCTCATCGGCTCCAAGCACGTGATCGGGTACTACGCCTCGTGGCAGTGGTACGACCGCGACAAGCTCGCGTCCCCCGCATCCCTCGACTACACCAAAGTGACCCGGGTAAGTCCCCACCTAATTACTGCACTACTACTTGTATACTCTACAATCCATCTATTCTCTCCGCTGCCTCACCTGCAGTTCGGCCCAATCTTCGAATGCTGATGATGCTGCGACGACCGCCTCCCTCCCTCCTCCTACTTCTCGTTTTGGTCGCCTCGCCGCGCCGCCATCCAGGTCAACTTCGCGTTCTTCCAACCCGACGTCGACGGCAACGTCTGGGGTACCGACGAGTGGGCGGATCCCGCGGTCCTATTCGGGGACATCGATTACACGATGGGATCGAGTCCGGGCACGGGGGGATGCGCGGGACCGGAGGAGTCGCCGGATTGCAAATGCCACCGCACGGGTCCGGGGGAGACGGCCTGCGCGTACAGGCTGGGAGGAGGGACGACGGGACTGATACACGCCGTCCACGAGGCGGGGAGGGAGATATATCCCAGCATCGGCGGATGGACGCTTAGGTGAGAGGACGGAGCGATATTACGGTGTTGTGTTCGTCGTCATCCCATGATGTGTAATATATGCATCCTTGCCCGGCGATACGAGAGGAAATCCCTGCTCACCCCGCCGGCGGCACATGCGTCCTTTCCGCGTCTCAACCCCAACATTCCGCAGCGGTAACTTCCCCGCGATGGCCGCCAACGAGGCGAGTCGTTTGAATTTCGCACGAAATTGCAGGGATCTGATAGTCGAATACGACTTCGACGGGATCGACATCGATTGGGAGTATCCGGGATATGCCGATCACGGTGGTACGCCCGGCGATGCCGAGAATTTCAATCTGCTGCTGCGGGACGTCCGAGCCGCGTTGGACGACCTGGGTGCCGAGACGGATAAAACGTACGGATTGACGGCGGCGCTGCCGTGCGGACCGTCGAACATCGAAAACGTCGACGTGGCGGCCGTATCGGGGTACCTCTCGGAATTGAATCTGATGACGTACGGTATGTTTTCGTTCGTTCATCCCCCCCCCCCCCCCTCTCCTCGTTGCGTTGCCTTTCGTCTCATCATAACTTCATCCGAACTCGACGAAAAAAACGAAACCAAAACGAATAACACTCCACACCCCCGCCCCCGGCCGCCCCCCCCGCAGATTTCCACGGCTCGTGGGACGCGACCGTCGGGGTCAATTCGCCATTGCACGATCAATCGTCGGATCCCGAACCCGGATGGAGTCTGGACGGTTGCGCGAAGAACTGGGTAGCGTTAGGTGCGCCGCGTGAGAAGATGAACGTGGGGCTCGCCTTTTACGGCAGGAGCTTCAGGGGGGCGACGGAGTTGGGGACGCCCCACGGCGGGGCGGACGATTCGTCTTGGACGCTCGACGAGGGTTCGCCCCAGTACTTTGTGAGTTTCGGGAGGGGGGGGGGGGGGGGGAAAAACACGATGACATCATCGCGAGGAGGGGTGGGCCGTTCCTTTTAGGGTTTCCGATCTCACCTCTCTGTCACTCCTATTTTTGTTCCCATCATTCGTCGTCCTTATTACCCCTTCGCGGTTTACCTCCTCCCTACCCCCCGAAGAATATCATCGAAAAGATCGACGAGATGACCGTCGTGTGGGACGACGAAACGTCTACCCCGATCGCTTATTTCAGCGATGGCAGCGGGATCGTTTCGTACGACGACGAGCGGTCCATCTGCCTCAAGACCGAGTACGCCGTCAACGAGAGACTCAACGGATTCGTGAGTCCCCCCCCCCCTTCGGACCTCCGTCCGTGTCCCGCCGTGGCATGTTATTTGCGTGCACGAGCACGAATGCGATCGTCGTGGCGGTAATTCTCACGCGACGCGTCCGTTCCGTTTTCTGTTTCTTTTCGCGCCTCGCTTTTTTCCCTCTCGTCTATCCTCCGGCTCCCCAGATCATCTGGGAGCTCTCCGGGGACGTCATGGGGGACCTAAGCACGCCGCTCCTCGACAGCGTCTACAGGAAACTTACCGTGGCGAGGACCGATTGCGCCGGCCAGCCGCTCGATCCGGGATCGTCGTCGAGCGAGGTCGCGACCAGCGAAGTAGTCGGAGTCACGACGGCCGCAGACGCCGCGACCCAAAGCACGACAGCTGATAACACTGCAACCCAAAGCGCAATAATCGAAGACCCAATGCCACAAAACACTATGGCAACTGCAGACACGACACCTGCAGGCACGACAACCGCGGGCATGGCAGCTGAATACGGGAGCGCAACCGAAGAAACCTCCACGCCGAGTGAGTCAAGAGCGGATTGATAATTGGTCATTTTATATTGTAATGTGCCATCATTGTTGTATTCTCATCTCTGTCTTTTTTTCGTCCAGTCGACGCGGAACCCTTATCCAGTACGGCTACGTCCGAATTGACCACGGAGGGGGAATCGATCGAGATATCGCCATGGGAGGAATCCATGACGGATTGGTCCACCGGGACTACAGCTTCCGTGCAACAATCAGATGGGACCAAACCACTATGGCAGTCTCAGGATCAATACACTCAGTATTATGACGGGAGGAAGAAAATCAAGCGCAACTACATCAAGCCGGACAGGCCCTACCGTCCACCAAAGGAAACTGAGTTTGCGTAATGTTCATATAGCTGTATTGTTTCACCATCCAATGAACTACGTCTTAGGTTTAATCAGAGCAGTACTGATATGTAGTATTCTTCGGAGCACGCAAGCACCGCGCAACTAAAAGCGTGAGAGAAGGAGCTCTTTCCCCTTTCTTCCAACATATAGTATTCTTTACAGCACAACTTTTAAGGAAACTGGGTTTATTCCAAGATTTTCAGCGAGTCCAGATTTAGACTGCTCACAAAGACCAAAAGAGAATTATGGCAGGCACCCATTGAAAAGAGAAGCAATTTGCTTTTCACCTTCAGAGTTAACTCACGCAAAGAGTCAAAAGAATCAACAATATCGAATATTTTACATTGATGTTACTGTCTCTATGTCATGCTTAATTCATTTAGATAGCAGTCGATCGATTATCATCTTAAATTTTATACAGGACCTTCCCCTTGCTCTTCCCGGCCTCCAGATAAATATGACCCTCAGCCGCCTGGTCCAACGGGAAGGCGCGGTCTACGCTCACGTTCAGCTTCCCCTCCTTCAGCCAGCCAAAGACCTCGTCGGCCCTCGAGACCAGCTCGGCGCGGTCGACAGTGTAGTCCAACAGCTTCGGACGGGTGACGTACGCCGACTTCCCGATCAGGCGAAGGACCGGGAAAGCGGGCACGGCGCCGCTGGCGTTGCCGAAGGAGATGAAGATGCCCCGATGCGCGAGGGAGTTGATGCTGATGTCCATGGTAGACTTGCCGATCCCGTCGATGACGGCCTTGCACCCCTTCCCGTCCGTCACCTCCATGACGCGGGTGACGATGTCCACGGACTGGTAGTCTTCGTACGACGTGCCGGGGACCTCGTCGAGCACGATCAGCTCGTCGCAACCGAGGGCGCTGGCGACGTCGGTCTTGCCCCTGGAACACGTCCCGATCACCTTGAAACCGCGGAGCTTGGCCATCTGCGCCGCCCACTGGCACGTGCCCCCCCCGACGCCGTGGATGAGGCACCACTCGCCGGGCTTTATCAGGTCGGCGTGGCACGTGCTCGTCAGGTAGTGCGCGGTCAGGCCCTGAACGACGCAGGAGGTCGCGACGTCGAGGCCGACGCCCTCCGGCACGGGCAGGAGCTTCGACGCCGGCACGGCCGTGTACTGCGCGTCTGTTGGGCGAGGGGGGGGAGAGGCGATGCGGATGATGAGTCGGGTCGTAAAATCGCGATCGTATTTTTCCTTCGACTCCCGCAAATCTAAAAACAAATATCTCCCCTCTTCACTCACACGATCCGAATACCGAGTACGCCACCGGATCTCCAACCTTTATACCCTGACTCGCGGCCTCGTCGCTGACGGCCGCGACCGTCCCCCCCCCCTCCTGCCCTCCCACGAACGGCAGGTCGCGGGGGTACAGACCCTTGCGGTGGTACGTGTCGATGAAGTTGATGCCGGCGTACTCGTTCTTTACGATGACCTGACCGGGCTTCAACTGCGGAGTGGGGTAGTCGTATTCGACCTTAAGGGCGTGGGCGTCACCGACCTCCCGTACTACCGCCGCCTTGTTGATTTTATTTTCCGAGTTTTTCGTGGGGAGTTGTTAATTTCGATAAACATCATCGGAAAGAAAACAAACGAATAAATATCGAATCATCGCATCGCAATTTCGTAGAGAACAAAAACAGAGTGAGAGCAATTCGAGAGGACTTGAATTTCGGTCATGTATAAGGATATTGGACTTGCTGGGACGTGTTGGGAATGTGCATGAGCCGTTATTGTGCCTCTTATCACATCGAATCGGACAAAAGAGACNCGAGGGAGGGTTTGGCGGAGCTCTGTCGCAAGTATGAACGCGTGCGCATCACAATATCGATCGATACGATTGCTCGATGGTGGGGGGGTTCGCGTCCCCGCCGATGATGAAACCGATAAAATGATAACAAGATCTCACCTTCATCGTCGGCGGTATCGTGACATGCATCGTGCCGGAAACAGGGCGGCGAGTGCGTCGAGGCGACCGCACGTTGGGACGGATGCGGCGGCGTTGTTGAGTACGCGGCGGGTGGCGACGGAAAACATTGTGGGTTTAGGTATGTCGATAGATGGTATTGGTATGGTAGTAAGTGGTAAAGAAGTGTTCCTTTGAGCTTGCCTTGTGTTTTTTGTTCCCATTGTGAGTATTGTATCTTTTTTCAATGGTGACGTCCACGCCACGTACTTCGGTCTGGACGTCACCGTGGCGGGAGCGTGACATGCTTAGCGCGGCGGCCGCGCGCGCCCCCCGCCCAGTCTTGAACGCGTCACCGTTTTCGGGAGAGAAAAGGAATTCCTTGTTGACGCCGGCCCGGCATCTGGGACCCGCCCAGACTACCACCCACGCATTAGAGTGGTCTTACCTCTAGAGGGCGGGACGCACCTGCGCAAAGCGATTTTGCTCATGACTCAATTTGCGCCCTACTTGCGCACTTCGCCCCAAAGCCCTCGTGTAGGGCGCAAGTAGGGCGCAAACCCGAATTTTTGCGACCTACTTGCGCCCTTGGTTTTTCACGTTGGAATTAGTATTTTTCATTTTCATAGAGCTTTTTCATAGGCATGCAGGGCTCTGAGAGAATTAGAGTCAGTGATGGCATCGGTAAAAGAGGCAGCGGCGGGGAATACAACAATCAACTATGAAGCGGCATCGACAGCGGTGGAAACGCTGGTCGTGGTGGTGGCGGTGGTGGTGGATGCAGCGGCGGCGCCAGACGCAGGCAACAGTGGCAGCTGATGCAGCAGCGGCGGGCGGCGGCGGCGGTGTTGACGTTGGTAGTGGCAAGACGGCAGTGACGATAGCAACGGCAACGGCAACTGTGACAGCGGCGATGACAACGGCAGCAGCAGATATAGTGGCGGTGGCGGCAACGGCAACAATGACAACGGCGGCCGCGGCGGCCACGACAGTGGCGGCGGCGGCGGCGGCGGCGGCGGCGGCGGCGGCGGCGGCAACGGCGGCGGCAACGGCGGCGGCGGCGGCGGCGATGACTACAGCGGCAGCGGCGGAGACAGAGGCAAGCACAGACAGCAAACAGCGACTACGACAGCGGTGGCGACAATGACAGCAACAGAGACAGCGGCGGTGGCATCGACAACGAAGACGGCGGTGGCGGCAATGGCAACAGCGACGGCAATAGTGACGAGGGTGATGGCGTTGGCGACAGGGATGGCAGCGGATGTTCAACTTCTTGTGAGAGGGCGTTCAAGGATGTCAGGCTTTGGGGGGGGTGATGATCTTAGCCCCCTCTTTTGGTTTTTGCTCTCTGCGCACTGTGCACTATGCCCGCCCTTGGTAAGAGTGCTTTTCTAACTACGGACAGAATCCGCCTGCTGTAGGGCGGAAGCGGTTAGCGCCCGCCCCAGGTAAGACCTCTCTATTGTGGAGAAAGGAGAAGGATAGCCTTCTGTTACCTACTTACTCCTAGGTACGTGATGATATAGGATAGTTTTGCGAAGAAAAAAATAGCACGTATCCAAAGTGTCATGTGGTGAGTCAGATTAAATTGCACAAATTGCCCAACTCTACCAATAATATAATGTAGTAGGTACGCGTCCAGTTTGTTCCAACTGCGCCAGCCTCCTCCACCCCCTCGGGCAATGGGCTGACAAGCAACCCTGGCCCATCGTAAAACGCCAGGCAACCTACCTCAAAAACTCTGTGGATCTGAAGAAGGAACTCGTCAAGATCATCCTCCCCCCGAACGCATTGATCTTCATGTACAACGCAGTTACTAGCATGTACACACTAACATTGGAACAGAGGAATGCATCTCCCAAATCGAGGAGTACCTGTGGTGTCCCGGGACGCACTACCGCTTCCACCACAAGCACCCGCGAGCAATCGTTGCCGTCGTGGCCCTTGTGATGTGAAACAACCCAGGATGAGATTCGGAGACATCATCGTGCACCAAATCAAGGGCATCACGATGGGGATGTCACCGGCACCACCACCATCGCAAATCTCTTCGATGCTATCTTCAAAAAAGAAAAGATCGTCCCCCTGACTGGCATGAACCTACTACTACTACTACTGCAGTGGGTCATCAACTATGGCTTTGGCATCTGACTGAATTCACAATCCAGACCCCACCATTGATGCCACAAACTGGCAGACCATCCAAGTGATCGTCAATGCAATGGGGCTCTCCTGGGACTTCACCAAGCTGAGCCAGAAGTTCATCTTTGTGGACCTCACAATCAAGGTTGTGGATAGACATTTTGTCTGCTCCCTGTGAGCAAATTTGATGTCCTTGTATCTCCATCCCCCCCCCCAACTCCAGTCATGCCCCAGGTATGGTATACTCACAGGCCTCATCTGCGGACAAGTCCTACGCCTAGAAATCTACCAACTCTGCACACGCAGCAAGGACATTGACACCAAGCTACTAATCCTGCCCCTCCTCAAGAAGACCATCAACAATGTGTGTGCTTACCTCTCCTGCATGGATGATGAACAGTGCTTCATCGCGCAAGCAAAAGAGGCAGCCTCCAAGCAACGTGTCTCTTCCC
>JALLOS010000539.1:0-11824 GCA_036939435.1 Stephanodiscus minutulus
GTGATATGAATGCAAATTCGACTCAACAGGAAAAGGATGAAGCAATGGCAGAGGCGGTAGCGGATGTGTTCGCGCTGGGGGAGTGTGATGCTCTATTCATACCAAATTACAGCTCCTTTAGTACAGTTGGTATCATGCTGATGAGGGCAGCGAGGAAGAATGTGTTTTTTCGAGGAGACTTAAGGGAGGAATACCCAGACACACTCAGATTAATTTGACTGGGATTTATTTCATGCAATCACTGTCATGAAACCACGGCCTTCCCACGCCATGCCATGCTGCCATGCCATGCCGTCATGTTCCAGCGGAGGAATCGAATCCTCCGCATCCTAGCTACACCCTGCCACTGTTTATCGACGATAACATCATTGCGTATGATCGATTAGAAAGTCAACACCAACCAGCAACCAAACTTCAAATTCAGCAACACAAACGCACAGATAAATTCGATTTATAAGTTCCACCCTAGCAGCTGCCTCTGTAATATTCAATTCTAGCATTCCTCGCGCAGACGCAGGCGTAGCTGGAACGCATCAGCGTCAAGGCGCTGCCAAAGACGAAGCTGCACAAACAGCACCCCATCCTAAAGGCTCTTCATCTTTCTCTTCTTGCTTCCCCCGCCCGGCTCCGCTTCGGTAATATCGTCGCTCCAAGCCCCCCTCCCGCGACCATGCACCTTTTCCTTCACGTACCGATCGAGCTCCCAGAACGTGTCGGGGGGGATGGAGTCGACGTCCACCTCGACCTGACAACCGCCGTCGAACTCGTCCCACGCGTACCGATGACCGTGTATCAGCGGTGGCGCGTCCGACGTGAGCGATTCCGGCGCCGGGTCCTCGAGGGCCTCGGGACACTGGAGGTCGATCACGTGTAGGACGTGTCCGAGCTCCATCCCGGACAGTCGTTGCAGACGGGCGGCGAAGCGGGTGCGCACGTCCAGCGGCACGACGCCCGTCGAGTCGTTGTTGCCAGGCCTGTCCGCCTTGGACGCCGATGCCGACCCGGCGCCGCCACCGCCATGGCCCCCCTTTTCCGAATTCGCTGCGGCGGCAGCGGTGGCGGTGGGAGTGGCGGCGAGCAAGAGCGGGGTATTCCTGTCGGTGGCGTTGGAGGAAGTTATGCTGTTGGACCTCGATTTGCGCCCGCCCGCCTTGGGTTTACGCGTCGAGCCGCCGCCATCGTTGTTCCCGCCGGCATCGTCTGCATCGTCGTCATCGTCGTCGTTGCCACCGCTGCTCCTGCCGCACATTATGTCCTCGCCGAATTCGTCCGCCAGCTTCTGATACCTCTCCTCGAACCTCTTGCTGTACGAGTGCGCGAGTCTGTAGAAGTCGGATCCGTCGTCGTTGTACGTCATGCAATTCGTCCAGATCTGACGAACGTCGTCGGCGCACTCCGACGCTTGCGCGTACTTGGACTTCCTCAATCTGCTCTTGATCGTCCCGAGGTCCATCATCCTGGTGATGATTTTGGGGTAGTCGTAGAGCTGGATAATTGGAATGGGAATGCGGTAAAACGGAGACAAAACAAGTTATTTTTTCGCCGGCAATTAAATCGGGGCTGCATGGATAGATCATGGTCACTTCATTCGTCCCAAGAGTTCTACATCATCAATGGAAAACTCTGCCGCCTCGACACGCGGAGGGGGAAACTCACCTGAAGGCCCTTCCAATCGACTTAGGAAACAAAAGAAGAAAAACAAGGATACTGTGAGAGGCCCATATGAATACATACAAATGTATAAACTTATCAATATATGAATGTAGCCCCCCCTCCCCCCCCCTCCCCTCCCCCCACACACCCCTTTCTTCATGGGTTGTCCGACTTAAGTATCTCTCACCGGGCTCACGGAACGGCACGCTGTCGGCCCTAGCTATGAGATTGTTGACTATCTTTCCCATCTTCTTCAGCGAGTGAACCAGCTCCTCCTCGTGGGCGGCCGCGGCTGCGTCCGCATCTGCGTCCGCGTCCGCATCCGCGCCCACGTCCACATTCGCGTCCGCGTCGTCGACGCTTCCGCCACCGCGTACCCCGGCGCCGTCATCGTCGTCGTCGTGGTACGACGCCTCCGATCCGCTCATTCTTTATTGCGTTTAAATGCCTCCCGCTAGCTCAGCGAGCGAGGCGCATGCAGGCAGAACCAACATTATTCGCTCTAAATATCGCTGGATTTTGGCGGCGATTCATAACACTGTTGTGTGTAGCGTATCGTAGTGTGTGTTAAATCTTTTTTTTTTTTCCACTGAGCGCGTGGGGCCCTACCCCCCGCAGGCTCAACTCTACTGGGCTGGCCGAACTATGGTGGATGGCCGATTGAGCTACATCATAGGTACTATTACTCTCATTAATTAATCGTCAAAAAAGTTGTATGTCAGTGCACTTTTACACTGGTAGAGTGCTAGAGAATGTCACCTCCCAAGGCGCCACGCAATCAGGAAAATGAAGTAGTGATTTGTTTCCCTGTAACCTTTCTCAATGCCAAAGTACCCCTTTGGCTGGTATTGCTGCTGCTATGGTTTGTTCTGCTGCTGCAGCAGCACGCCATATTGGGATCGGTGATGCAGCCAGTACCATTATCAGGGAAGAATGATGGGAAATTAGTGGCAGGTTATATTGCTCCATTCCTTCCCCTAGTTACGCCAGCAATGAATTTTGCGGAGCAGGGAGGGGGGAGGGTACCTCCTCCTTTGCCTAAATTGCCACGCCACATCAATGAGTCATCCACTCACGTCACCACCTGCCAGACTAATGAGCCTAGAAGGCCCCGGTCCCATGCATCCAACGTGACACAATATGCCACAGACGAATACTCCCTACAAAAGAGCCTGGAGGATGAAATAGCGCGAGCTAATTCGTTCTCAAAAATATACGAGACCGGTGCTTGGGGAGGAGGGGAAGTCATCAACGGTGTGAAGTTTGGTGGGTCTGGTCCAGGGAGCCTCATGTCTAGCACAGAGAAGGTACGTAAGACTCTTGATGTAATCATCAACGTGATCAAGGATAACTTGGGGAAGGAGAGGATACGCGTGCTTGACATGCCATGTGGTGATATGGTGTGGATGAGGCACTACCTTGATCAGCGGACGGATGTTGACTACACTGGCATGGACATCGTTGGTTCTCTGATTGATCATCACAATAATGTGCTTGGAGGAGAGCATCCGTCGTGGAAGTTTGAGCAGCATGACATAGTCAATGACCCATTGCAAGAAAGGTACGACCTCATATTCTCAAGGCAGATGACTCAGCATCTTGGAACGGAGGACACCATGCGGGTTCTGCAGCATTTCAGCGATGGAGGAAAATTTTTGCTCATTACAAATTATCCACAAGTATATGCCAATATTCCGTTGAACACTGGCACAGAATGGCGGTTTCGTCAGCAGAATTTTCTCATCGAGCCATACCGATTAATTGAACCAATTTGTGAGGGCGATGAAGATGGTACCGATGCCATATCTTTTTACTAATTGCCTCTGCTTCAGTGGCACTGATACTTTACTACATTTGATGGGTGGAGTCGGGTCAAGTCTTTTGAGACTCGTTATGAATGCTTGTCTTGGTATCAGCTGCTGCCTAAGAAGGATACTGCTTAATCGAGATTGGGGTAAAAGGTTGGTGACATATATCGGCTCGGGCTGGGAGAGCAAAGATAACAAATACGTTGGATTGCATTTGCTGCCTCATCATGAGTCTTCACATGATAAAAGATAGTGATTCTTATGACTCATTGATTCTCATCCGCAGGTAATAGTGTGTCGTGTAGACGTTTAAAACAATCTACTTCCATAATGATTCTGGCAACGTCCATTCACATTGTTATCAAAAATTGCCTCGAGATCGAAATATGAGGCCATACAGAATCAAAGAGGGCTACTGCTCTGAACATTACACCCATTTTACCGGCAAAAAGTATGTCCAGACTTGCCGCGTGTGACACACTTTATTTTCATAATCTAGCTTCATAAACTAATTTACAGCTCAAAAGTACGTCGGCTATTCTCGGCGTCTCTCGCGCACTTCTAGACCGCGAGCGTCACATTGTTGTCGGTCTCATTCTCGAGACGCGCGCGCATGAATCTGCTGATCACTAACATGCCCTTCCTCTCCCCCGTCGGAAACATTGCGACTGGTGCATGTGATGGTTTTGGCGACAGATGTGCAGGATCATCCAGAATGGTGAGTCGTTTTCCCCTGCGATAAACATGTGTGTGTTTCATGTCACGAATCAATAACCTCGCAAAATTCGCCAATTTTTCTGTTCTGCCCGCGCAGGTCCTGAACAGGGCAGGGCAGGAGTCCTCCAGCGGACCGACATCCGATGCAGTCTAACTTGGAAGAAGAAGAGGAAGAAGGATCGATAACGGAAGCGGCGAGGCGATTGGAGCGATTTGTCCAATAGTCCTTAGAAGAAGGACATCCAAGTCGCGGAGCTCTGCCTACCAGTGGGTTCATAGGACCTGCAGGAGAAAAATAACGGTGAAACATTCACTCTCTAGATTCATTCCATCGGCCAGATAGCAGTCTATTACCTTATTTTAATTACGTTGGAAGTAGATGGGCGTTAGCAATCTTCGCTTGGGCAAGAAGAGAGTTGAATCGAATCATAATCCTTTCCCTAATCGATCGGTATGGACCCTCCCGATAAATTACGGAGACTTCCCCGGATCGGACGATCCCCTCATTTGTTCAAGTTCGCGCGCCGCTCTGGGGGAGCGGTATCTCGGGAGTGTAGTATAGTACGTCCTCCCTGGCGCCGCCCGCACTGCCCACCCCGTCCTCGCCCCGTGCGTTTCCGCGGTAGACCGCGTAGGCGACGATGCTCGTCGACTCGCCGGGGATTATGTGGAATGTGCACTCCCCGTTCTTCGGATTCGTCGGTCGCGATGACGAGGCATCGCGATCTCCCGTGCCCTCGGCATGGACGTCGGCATCGTGATGGGAACCGCCACCCCCCCCCGAGACGACGTATCCTTCTTCGCCCTCCCCCCGTTGTTTCGCCTTGGTGAATGAATCGAACCCCAGGAGCTTGCCGTTCTGATCTTTGATGTACGCCACCTCGATGGGACGGCGGCCGTCGGCGTCGGACAGGTGGAACCTGGCGTGGGCGTTGATGAGATGCGGCTCCTCCGCCGGCGACGACGCCGATGACGCGGCAGCCGTCGCTACCTCGCCCGCATCGTCGTCGCCATTTCCCCCTTCGGCATCGTCGTCGTCGCCGTCGTCGTCGTCATCGGCCTCGGCGTGCTCCTTCCAATTTCCCAGATCGATCTCCACCCCGTGAAATTTGACGACGTACCCCCTCACGACGTCGTCGATCTCCTCGACCTCGAACTCTTTCCTCTCCATGATCGGGAACGGATGGCGCCGATGGTCGGGTATGGTCGACTCGAGCGGATCGACGTAATCGTCCCGGTAGAACTCGTTGGAGATGAGCGTGTACGCGTTGCGATGCTCCTGGATGCACCCTATCCACGGTATCATGAACCTGTCGCATCGCTCCGCGAGGGACGAGTTGTTTCCGTCGTCGTCGTCGTCCTCTTCCTTCTCGTCGTCGCGTCCGTTGGAGTCCTCGACGGCGACGACGACGTCCTTGGAGGAGGAGGAGGAGGGTTCTTCGCCCCCCTCATCCTCCTCGACATCCTCCTCCTTTTCTTCGTCATCGTCGTCGTCATCGTCGTCGTCGTCGTCGTCTTCTCCCCCCCCCTCGTCTTCATCGTCGTCTTCTTCTCCCGGACGCGTGCTCCTCTCCATGAACGCGTCCCACTCCGCCTCCATAGCCGCCGCGGTGGACGGCCGTTCGTCGTCGTCGTCATCGTCGTCCTTCGCATCGACGCCGTCGCCCCTCCCCCCCGCCGCCGTCATCGACACATTCGCCCCCCCCTCTCCCGCCCCGACGTCGCTCCCGCCTCCGCCCTTCCCCCCGCCCTTCCCCCCGCCCTTCCCCTTCATCTTTTCCTTCTCCCGTCCGTGTTCCTTCATGCACCGCTCGAACTTGAGCCAGTAACTGCGACACGGCCCCCGCCGGTTGATGAGGCATATGGAGCACGTCGTCTCCTCGTCCTCGTCCTCCCCTCCGTTGTCGTCGTCGTCGTCGTCGTCGTCGTCGTTTTCGTTCTCGTCCTCTTCCGTGTCCGCCGGCCCCGACATCGAGGAGGAGGAGGACGACGACGGAGCGGCGGGGGCGCCGGCATCCATCCCGTCCACAATCGGGACGCCGCCGTCTTCGTCGTCCTCCTCCTCCTCCTCTTCTCCCGCCACCTCGAGACGCCCGTCCGCGGAATAACGCGACTCGCAGCCGCACGCCGGCGGAACCGCATGTCCCGCTCGCCGCGTCGGCGGGACGACGAGCGCCGCGGCCGCCGCGGCCGCCGCCGCGGCGACCGCGGCAAGCGACGCCAACGACGTCGAAAGGCCGAGTGGTCCGTCGCGACTGCCACCATCGCACCGCGACGAGTACGACGACGAGTACGACGACGAGTACGACGAGTACGACGACGACGACGAGTACGACGACGATGCGATGGAGCGGAGGACGGGCCGCCGCTGCTGCTGCTGCCGCCATCTCCGCGGATGCGGTGGCGATTGTCGTCGAATGCCGCGCGCGGTCGCCGTCGACATGTCCGACGACTTCGTCGCCGCCGTCGCCGTCGCCGTCGTCGTCGATGCGACGGCACCGCGGCGACCGTGGCGCGCGAACGCCATGACCAGCGAATTGCAGCTGGACATGATGATGATGATGATGATGATGATGATGATGATGATGATGGAGTTGATGGTGCGTTGGGAGGGAGCTACCGAGGATGATTGCGGGAATGGTGGACCATGGGCCTGGAGTCTCTGATCGAAGTATTGATATATTGTGAAGAAGTCACTGATGAATACTAAAAAAGTATTATATTCTTGGAGAGGCGGGGATGCATGCGAGGATAATCTTGTGGTTTCGTGAATTCGTACTATTCCCACGTTTGAAGCAGTGGGGAGAACGGCGAAGTACATCACAGTTGTGGCGGGAGAGAATCTGAGTCAGTTGACAGGATGGACTGACTGCATGTACGACGTATCTCACATCATCCTCATCACGACGTCCACCATCATCACATAGGTATCCAACGCACGGGAGAGGCAGACGTCGACATGTCCCGATCATCATCCGCGACGACAACGACTGCAATGGCAACGACGACGACGACGACGAAGACGATCGTGCGCCGCCACCGCGCGGCCGCGTCGTCGTCGTCGTCGTCGTCGTCGTTGTCGTCGTCGGCGGCGGCGGCGGCGTCGTCGTCGTCGCTTCGGCCCCTCTGCCTCCTGGCCCTCGCCCTGGCGACGTCTCAGTCGTCGTCTTTGACGACGACTCACGGCTTCGGCCTGCGCCCGCCGTCCTCATCTTCCCATCGAGGGATAACGACGACTACGACGACGACGGCGAGCGGCGTCGGCAGCGCCGGCGGCGGTCGTCGTCGTCGCTCTCGCGAGAACGACGACGGCGATCCGTCGTTGCTAGGACGACGACGACTGCGGCTCTCCTTCGACGACGACGACGACGACGACGCGGAATTATTATTCGCGCGCGACGACGACGACGACGGCGGCGATGCGCATCCGGATCGTTCGGGCGCGGGACCGTCGCCGCGGCGATCGTGCGCCGCGCGGCGCGAGGGGGACGACAACGGCGAAGACGGCGAGGACGGCGAGGACGTCGGCGGATACGGCGATCATCCGAAAAACGACGGCGCCGTCGCCGGCGGCACGCGATCATCGCCCTCGTCGCCGGACGCGTCGACGTTTCCGTCTTCGTCGTCGCCGTCGTCGGGGCCGCCGCCGCGGCAGATCCGGCGACGGCCGCCGCAACAACAACCGGGGGGGGGCACCGACATCGACATCATCGACGCGGGCATCATCGGCAAAACCAGCAGCAGGCCCAAGAACCCGCGCATGCAAACGTTCGCCTACCTGAATCGACCCGTCGTGGAAGTGCGGATCATCGGCATCGTCCTCCTCTCGTGCTTCCTCCAGGCGATCGACACGCTGGCGGGGTTGCCGTACGAGGTCCATCGGGGCATCGGCGTAGTCGACACGGTGTGCGTGTACGTGTTCGCGATCGAATTCTTCTTACGGTGGTGGAGCGCCGGGAGGTTCCAGTTGAGGTACCTGTCGAAACCTTTGGTGTCGATCGATGCGGTGAGAGAGTAGAGATTGAGAGAGAGAGAGAGCTGTTGTTTCATTTCCGCGTTTTCCTCTTTATCGTCAGTTTGTGTTTATATCTCTGGCTGTCCACCTTCAACAGTCGATGCGTGGCGACCGTCCTTTCTTCTCATACCTTCTTTTGCTCGTCCATCCTGCCCGCTGCCCCGATCCCCCTCCTCCTCCTCCTTCGCACCACCGTCTGCCCGCTCCTCCTCCTACGCCACCCCTTCGATTCGCGGGGTGCGCGCGGCCTCAGATCGTCGTCATACTCCCGCTGGTCCTTAACGGTCTCCTACCCCTGTGGGACTACTTCTCGATGGCGGGCCTCCTCCCGTACGTGAGCCTCCCCACCTGGCTCCTATCGTCCACCTCTGCCAACTCCGCCCTACTGAACCTACGCCTATTGCGGATACTGAAATTCCAGCGCATACTCACCGACAAGGACACGTACATGAAGTTCGAGTTGGCCTTGGGGATGAGGATGAGCGACGTACGTCCGTACCAGCTACAGCTCGCACGCGTCGCCGTGTCCATATTCACCCTCGTGAGCGTGTCCACCGGCCTGATATACGCCGCAGAGCACGAGGTGAATCCCCAGATACCCGATTACTTCACGGCGCTGTACTTCGGCCTGACGACGCTTACGACAGTCGGCTTCGGCGACATATCACCGGTGACGTCCCAGGGCAGGCTGGTCGTATGCGCGACGATATTGGCGGGGGTGGCGATAGTTCCGGCGCAGGCGGCCAGCCTCGCGGAGGCGTACCTCGATTTCCAGAAGGAGAGGATCGAGGGGCAGCAGCAGCAGCGGATGCTGCTGCGCAGGCCCGCGCCTCTTACGGCGTCATCGTCGTCGTCGTCCGTCGCGGCGACGACGGCGACTTCGTCCGCATCGTCGTCCGCGGAGATTGGTACGACGGGGACGGGCGGCGATGGGGCGGGGGGGGGTCGGTGCTGCGGCGAGTGCGGCGCGTCGCATCAACGCGTCGACGCGTCGTTCTGTTGGTCGTGCGGGGTGAAGCTCCCAGAATGGTAATAGCACATGGAGGAGGGTATGGCGGAATTTTGGTCGATAATCATTTTCATGAATACAATATACGGAATGCGGCCACCGCGTCGGGCGTCGGCATTCCATCGCGTACCTGCGCGGGAGAACGCCGCGATGATGGACCGGCCGGGCGGGCAGGGGGCGGAGGCGGTGCTGGCGCGGCGCATCACCGGGGCAGATGCCATGTTCTGTTTCGGTCGTGCGGGGGCGTAGCTGCCTTAATAATAATGATAATAGAGGTGGCAAATGTTGATAATGTACCGACTTGGATAGAACACGAAAAGGAAAACGAGAGAGAATAAGGGACACCATAGAATTGTTTGGCAATATCTGACGCTATTTTGCAGTTTGAGTTGTATGGGGACTGTATACATTGTTAAAGACAGTAGGAAAATTAACTCAAATCGTCGCTTTCCTTACTGTCACCCTCTTCTTCTTCTTCGCAAAATTATAAACGCCAATTGTCTGGGGATGGAACAACATTCCTCCGTTGGCGCTTCGCTCGGGGGATTACTACTAGCATCATGGTGAATCGACGATGTTGGCACGCCCATCGTTGTTCGTCGTCGGGGAGGAAAAGGCGGATTATGGGTGATTGAAATAACTCCTGAATGATTTGTCTTAATTCAAATATTAACATCAATAAATGCCCCCCCCCCCCGTACACCAAATGTTATCACTCCCGAACATTGTAATCTGCCATTGCAGTGTTATCTAAATTTTATCCCTTCTGCCAATGCGTCAGCGAACCAAGTCTCTGTCGCTCGAAACTGGAATATTGCGGCTCAGCAAATCAATTAAAAACCGGTGAAACTGAGGCTTGGATGGACAGAATGCAGCAGGCTTTNCTTTCTCGACACAAGATTACCTTGGTTGTAGATAGTTTTGAACAGAATTCCATTTGACTCCCTCAATGTTCCTGCACCGTTATATGCCATCCTTGAACTCCCCTTCATAGACGGATCCGTCCACCATCTTCAACTTGCCCTTGCCATCTTTTTTGCCACCCTTCTACTCCCCTCCGTACATGGATCCGTCCACCATCTTAAACTTGCCCTTGCCATCTTTTTTGCCACCCTTGAACTCCCCTTCATAGACGGATCCGCTAGCCCACGTGTATGTGCCCTTGCCATCTTTTTTGTTATCCTTGAACTCCCCTTCGTACACGGATCCGTCCGTCCACTTGTATGTGCCCTTGCCATCTCTTTTGTTATCCTTGGACTCCCCTTCGTACACTGATCCGTCCGCCCGCTTGTATGTGCCCTTGCCATTTTTTGCGCCACCCTTGAACTCACCTTCGTACACGGATCCGTCCGCCTTCTTCAACTTGCACTTGCCATCTCTTTTGTTATCCCTCCACTCTCCTTCGTACACTTCTCCATTCGCAGACTTAATCATGCCGTGGCCATGCCTTTTTCCGTCCACGAAATGGCCCACATATTCGCTTCCATCTGCATACTTCAATTTGCCACTGCCCTGCGCCTTGCCGTTCTCGTCCAATTCGCCCTCATAGTAACTATTTTTGCCCATTATTTTGTCTTTGTGATGGATGATCATGCCAAGAGGTATGATGATGTTGGTGGAGTGGCATATCGTACATAGCATCAAAGAACATTCGATTCAGATATCTCTGTTTGTATCACAACATCTTTCCCCCACAAGTTTGTGATGGTGTCCAATCGAGTCCCCAATTGAGTCACCCATGGTAAGTCCCCTGATCCTCAACTCACCAGGTAACAACGATCGGCGGAGGAGGCACACGGTCGAGAAAGTCCGCCGGCGGCGGCGGCGGAGGCGGCGGCAGGAGCAGGGGCGGTGGCACCGCCCGCCTCTCCCCCTCCTCCTGCGATCCGCGCCCTCCGGACCGACAGGGAAGCCGCGTGGCGTCCGCGACGACGCTCGTCGGGTACGACGGCCACTTGCAGTAGGGTCGTGGAGCTCGGTGCGTCGGTGGGTGGTGCACGACGGCAACATGCTCGTCGTCGGCATGATGGACGGCGATCCGACGTTCCTCGGGAGGACGACGTCCCCGACGACGGGAAGAACGAGCCGCGCGGGGGACGACGACGGCGGCGGCGACGACGACGACGAGGAGAAGGACTGGGGGGAGACAAAACGGAGGGACGGACCGGGGGGGGGGGGTTCTTCGGGATATACCACCGAAGGGGGGAGTGGCTACTCGATCTCTCTCCCTTCTCGAATTATTACTGCCATCCGCCCGTTCGGATCGATCCTCCGATCGATGTACCTGCTTTACAGGTACCCCTTTGTTCTGTTCCGGATGCGCATGGCCGCGGGGGGTGCTGCGATGTCGTTCGATGCGATATACGCGGCGGTGGACGACACGAATCACGACGTCGCGCACTTCGACAATCCCATGGACGCGTGGGACGCGGTGGGATTGGGTGGGTCGGCTCGCGTTAACGGGGATAACCCTCAACGCTTACAATCAGGATCTGAATCAGATGAACGGATTCGTCGGACTCATGTCGTACGTACCCGCCGGCGAGAACGTATTCGGCGTGAGGGGTGGCAATCATCGCCTCATGGAGTCGGCGCTGCGGCAGGCGCGGTGGACGTACGGCA
>JALLOS010000540.1:0-11766 GCA_036939435.1 Stephanodiscus minutulus
TAGCTGGACGGAAGACGAGGACGCAAAGGTAATGAACAAGGAGGTGACCATTTGATTGCAGCAATAAATCAGATGGCAAAAACATTTGAATTCTCCATTTGAAGTCAAAGTAACATATTATCATTCGAGGCTTGTTGAGCGTTAATGTATCGACACTCACAAGATGACTCTTGAGCGAGATAAAAAGGAACCTATACGTCACGCTACATTGCTATTCACTCCACCAAATCCCTCTTGATCTTTCTGTCTTCGCGGTCTGTACTGAAGAACGGATCTGCAATTGCCTCCCGGATAGATTTGAAGCGCTTTGGGAAATCAGGATGCAAGAGCCTACGAATGACACTACGAGCAAGCACATCCTTCTCGTCAACATGCCCCAATGCCCTCTGCAAGGAGTCCTCATCCCACCTGGCAATCTTGGCGAGATTAGCCGATTTTACCCGTTTGCCGCGATGGGAGTATGCCGGAAGAGGGGCGCCAACCACAGCCTCGTACACCATGTGTCCAAATGCCCAAAGATCGACCGCAGGACTTGCTATAACGGGGATCACCGTCGCTGTTTTCCTTGCCTTACCATCCACAATCACATCCTCTATAGTAACGGCCTCTGGAGAATGGTAGATTCCATGCTTAGGATTTGTCATATTTCCAATTCGAACGCACCCGCCAACACCCAACATCTTGAACAGAGGACCGAACTTCCCGACATTGTGCGAGCCAAAGTCGGTATGCACCAACCCATTCTCATGGAGATGGAGTAGTGAAATGCCAATGCGCCTTAATTCGTTCGAAGGATAAGCTTTCCCGGCCCTCCTGTAATCAAGCATATGATGCTCAACAGTAGAGTCTGCGCCCTCCATAGTGATGCAGTACGCAGGTTCGGCACTAGCATTCTGGTACGCCCCGTGGTGGACGGTGTGGTGGACGCTGATGACTGAGGGGACATAATGCCTTGACAAATTGAAATCTTTCCGAATCTTGAGCTCTCGCTCCACGATATCAGATCTGGGGGTGATCTTAGCAATCACATGCTGACCTTTCTCGTTGCGAATTAATTTTAATTTGTCAGCAACACTCAAGTTCACATCTTCGTTGCTCTTGGCTCGCACGGAGGAATCGGACATTACAGAAAGGTTGTCATCCCAGTCATCTGTGCGGTCTTCATCTTCGCCCTCTTTCTTCTCGTAATCGGTACTGAATAGATCGCTTTGCTCTGGTGGAGGTTCGTACCGCAGTGCGTAGAAAATTTCTGTTTCGCTTGAGCCATTCGTGAATGCAGGTCGCTGCTTAACTAGCTCCAAAGTGTTGAAGAGCCTAAGCATCACCCTAATCTCATGTCGGCTAATGGGAGTTGCACTTCTTAGTGCAATATTCCCTCTCGAGTCCTCAACATGTGCCAGAGCTAATACCTGTGGCTGAGTGCACTGCTGAAGGATTTTGCTGACAACTTGATAGTATTTGTCGCCAACATTGAGCAAGATATGATTCCACGAAAAAAAGTGTGGTATGAGCTTAACCTGGACCCTCTCCTTAAGATAAATAGGCATGTCTCGTTTCAAGAGCCTGTAGACAATAAATAGTGAATGCTCGTTTTCAGTCGCGATTTGAATCGGGATCTTTCCTGTGATATCATCGCGAACGGTTACCATCTAAGAAAAAGAAAAAGCAGACGAGATGATAAGTCAACATCTAGGCAGTGTCGAACGTTGATGCAACAAATAAAAACTTACTTGAGGCGCATAGTTGATCAACGAAACAGTGGTTTCGTCCTCCGCAGAGTGGCTAAGAGCCAGGAAGAGTGGACTGTGGCCATCACCGTCCTTAACAACACTAGACCCTGGGAAGTGGGTAAGCAATGTCTCTATTACTGCCGGCCTGCAATTGTGCTTGAGGGCGATGTGAAGAGGGATATCCCCCGACTGATCGCGTGTTCCGATGGCCTTCAGATAACAAGTCAACAGTGATTTCACAGCAACTACATCGACTTCTTCTCCACAACGAAGAAGTAAGTGCAAAGGTAGCTCCCCGTGCTCATTAGTGCGGCTTGCTAATGAGAAATGGAGTGGGATGCGCAACAATGATGTGATTACTCCAACAGAAGAATAGTGTTTACAAGCGATATGGAGAGGAAGACTGATGCCACCAGATGTCACGGTATGAACACTCTCGGGAACCTTCATTGTAAGATATTTTATCGCCTCAATAGACCCATACTCTGCAGCAACATGAATAGGAAAGCGGCCTAACGCGTCAGCGTCTTTTGCGCCATTCTTGTATGATTCATAGATAATCTCAAGACCAATGAGATTGTCTGCACGTGCGGCATGATGGATGGGCAATGCACCGGAAAAATCCTTGTGGACGACTGCCTTCGGATAAAGAGTGAGGACCATATCAATTAACAATGTCCAGGCCGAAGCACGTTCAACAATCTTGTGTAGGGGTAGTTCTCCGGTCATTGGGTCAGCCTCTTCCACCAGCAATGGGTTTTTGTGAAGCATTTTCTCCACCATGTACCAGTTGTCGTCTCCAATGAAGGCAAACAGTTCACGGCTTTGAGTGCTCCAATAAGTCCTCCACACACCCTTCCTCGTTGTAGACATTCTGAAAGCACTTTGGATTTTTGTGGCGGCACGGTCACGTCTTTTGGGACCAAGCCGTTTCCGCTGCGTTTGCATTCTACGAAAACTCTGAATTTTGATCGCAGCAGCCCTCTTGCGCCTAAGAGAATTGGCAGCCAACTTTCTTCGTGCCACGGCCTGTATCTTGGATGCGGACCCACCAACAATGTCGTTCTTTCGCTTTTCAAGTCGTGCGTGTGTCTCTGGGCGCATGTAAACAGATCCATGGCACATCTGCATACCCACAAGAGCATACCTAGACGGAGTCTGTCTAGTCATGAATTGCTCTTTCGTCTGTGGAATGGGTGTAAAGTCAGGGAGTGCCGCAGGAGGGGGGCGGTTTGATTTTCCATTCATCTTGCTGTTTGTAGATGTGGGCGATGGGGCAGACTGCAGTGCACTTTGATGCGGTGCAGCAACTAATACAGGTTTGGCGAATGACTCAAACAAACCAGGTTCCCAAAGTTCGAGCGTCAATTCATTCACCAAGTTAGTCAGCTCAAGTCTCTTCGCATTGATGATAGCATTTCTGTGACGAGCGAGCATGACTTTCTTCTTTTTGAGCTTCGATGACGTTGCGCTGACATCTTTCGGATCGCCTAGCATGTAATATCTCTTCAGAAAGGTGCCATACATTGCACGCTCCTGGTAAAGATGCTCCCTGTATGCGCACTTGATAAGACTGGAAGCCGCTACCTTCGTTCGGAAATCTATGTATGCAAATTTCATCCTCACAATGGATTGAACTTTCAAAGCAGCACGCTCCTTCTTTGCATCATCGCGCTCACGAATAGCGCGGAGAACACGCACTATGCTTTGCATCTTTATTATTGCATTCCTTTTCACCAGATAAGTCTCACGAACAGGAATCATGCGCATGTGCGACTGAATCTTGCAAATGCTATAAATAAGAGCAAATACTCGTCGACGGGAAAGGCACCCACGCATGCGACTTTGAATTTTCCGCACTGATGCCTTTGCTTTACGAAGGTCAGCACCTTCATCGTAGGTGAGTATGTGATACTGCATGTAGCACCTTTGGATTTTAATCGCTGCCGCTTTCATCCTCATGTGCAATCTAAATTCTTTCATAAGCATGTCTGTCTCTGCTGCTGCAATTCTCATTCGAGCCAAACATTGAATCAAGATTGCAGCCTGGCGTGCACGCTGTAAGTATTGCATGGCGGTATGACGGCGCCAATTCTTGGAAATCCTCGTCACAGTACGGCCAAACTTTTCGTTTCGCATGGACTCGATGCACTCGAAGGCCTCACGACGAAGGAATACTTTTGTTTTCCCCAGTTGCAATCCGGCCACCGCACATCGCGACGAGAAATCGAGTCTAATGAACTCGTCAAGTGTTTTCGGCTGCGCCAAGGCATGACGATTGCCCTGCGGCTTGGGCTTTCCACCTCTGCGCTTTAAGATTTCGAGCTCGATTTTCCATATTTCCGTGGCCGTTCTCGACACGAGGCGCTTCAGATGCTTTTGCTCTTCCGTGAGGTGGGCGGATATTTCATTGTGATGAGGTGATAGGTTGTCCGTATCAGTACCACGGTCGGGGCAAATAATGAAATAACGAGTCAGGAAGACCTCGTGTGGATATCGAGTGGGATAGCCTGCACGGCTGACCCTAACAGCCTCAAGGACTCCACAATAACGCAACTGCTCGACAATGTTTTTGGGGTCGAAATTGTCCGGCTCGAGATTATCATTGGGCTTAAGGCAACGCACATAGTGAGGCATTGTAGCGTCGATACGGGCGCGGAGGATTTTCAACGAGTCGGAGAATTGTTTGCCAAGCGATTTCGTCGCAATTTTAGCCCCTTCCGATCGAACATATTTCTGAATAAAGAAATGTGTACAGCAAGAATGAGTGACACGAATGGCGAGAGAGCATCTGCATCATGCAGAGCAAAAAGACTATCACCTACCTTGATATGGGCCATCAATTCGAAGTCAGAACTGTCAAAAAGATTAGCACAGCCGGCAGGCAGCTGGTCCTTATTCTTGTCAAGCCAGTTCTCCGTGTTGTACTCGACCAATCCGGCATAGTGCTCAACGGCGAACTTGTTCCTCACCCTCTGAGCCGAGCTGACGTGGAATCTCTGACTCGCCTTATCACAAACCGAGTAGAGACTGAGACTGAATTTTCTCTCCGTGCCCCAATCCACGATGCACTGCTCATCCAAAATTTGCAGGATACCCGAGCGGGGCTTGTCTATAAGATCCAAAACATCTTGATTATCGGGGTAATCGATGAACTTCCAGAGGATCCCCTCGCGTTCGTACTCTGTTCATGCGTTAGTGTCGATTAGGTTAGTAAACATCCGTCGGGGCCAGGTGTAAAGGTGCCGATGGGCTCGCGCGCAGAGGAAAACGTACCTTGCTGTTCCAGCTTAAAGACGAACTTGTTGAACTGCTGCTGCAGCGTCTCATTCGTGTAATTGATACAGAATTGCTCGAAGCTATTGCTCTCGATGGTCTCGAAGCCGAATATATCCAAGACACCGATACTCGCCCCTCCCTGGGGGATTATATTGATGGGAGCGGATGCGTCCAACGACTGGCCGCGATGAAGACCCGGTGCACCCCCCCCTGTCCCCCCGGACCCGAAGTTGATGCTGGCGTTGATCCTCTCGGCGATGAAATCGAACCCCGCGCCGTATATCGACTTTATGAGCGCCTCGCTCGCCTTCGCGGCCTGTCCCGCGTCCAACCCCTTCTCGATCACGTCCCCCCTGGCGAATATTACCTTGGACGTAAGGCTCGACGCGAGGTTGTCGAACGACACGCCAAGGAGACGCGCCACCGCCGTCGACGCCTCCGTTTCGTCGAGGACGGCCGCGTCGCCGTACGTGGCCGTCCTGCGCATTGAGAAGGTCATGTTCCCCGCGAAGAGCACCGCCACGACAAGTCGCATTAGCATCCTAACCGTTTCCGACCCGAAGTGCATCACCCCCATGGCCTCGACCATCTCGAAGTGCATGTCGGCGTCGCTCACGCCGTCGCGTCTGTCGTACGTGCTGCTCTGGTTCATGAGGTTAAAGTCGCGGTAGGTGTAGCCGCTCAGCATCAGCTCCTCGCGCTCGTCGTCCGTGGCCGCCTCGAGGAACTGGTAGAAGACGTGGAAGTTCCGCTCGCCGGGTGCCTGGTGCAACAGGCGTACCTTCTCGAGGAGGTAGGTGTCGACGGACGCCCGCACGAGACGCCCGGTCTCCGTAAACGCGATGTTGATGTACTTTCCGAACCGCGACGAGTTGTCGTTGCGTATGGTACGCGCGTTCCCAAACGCTTCTAGGATGGGATTGCTCTGAAGGACCTGGTGCTCGATGGATTCGCCCCCCCCCCCTCCCCCGCAGTCGTCGACAGCGATCCAGGGCGCCGCCGCCCTGCCGCGAGGGCTCGCGGTCCCCGCCGACGCCGCCGCCGCCGCGCTCTCCTGACTCCTGCGACTGAGCATGGCGTAGTAATTCAGAACGATCTTCGTCGTGACCGTCTTCCCGGCGCCGGACTCCCCCGAGACGAGGATGGATTGATTCGCGGGCATCTCGTTGGGGTTGTCCAGGTCCAATGCCTTCTTCGTGTCCTCGCCTGATTTCGACGATCGAGACATCGACGACCGTGTCGCCGACGACCGTCTACCGCGTGCCCCCCCCCTCTTCACCCAAGCGGCCATATCGATCCCGCGCATCATGGCCCGGTAGGCGTCGTCCGCGGCCTGGTACACGTGGGGGGGGAGCCTCTTACGACCGAACGACTCGTCGCCCCCCGGATCGCCGCTCGCGCCGCCGCCGCCGCCGCCATTCTTGGGAGATGTCACCCCACCGCCGCCCCACGTGGGACTGGTCATCCCGCCGTTATTCTTGGGAGAGACCGCAGGCGACGAGACCAGGCGCATCCCGTCCTCCTCCCCCCCCTGGCGGTACAACTCCATGAGTCCCGTGCCGTACACCCCCCCCATGACCTTGAACGGGTTGATCGCGAGTAGTATCGGCCCCGTGCTCGTGTATATCACGTCGGCGTCGTACCGGAGCCTCAACGCGTGCAATATCGCGGGCTCGTGAAGGTGCGTCAGACCGATGAGGTCGTCGTCCTGCCCCCCCCCGTCGTCCGTGTTGCGAAGCTTGACGTCCGGGTGCTCCTCCCCCCGTGCGGCGGATCCCGCGGTCGAGTCGATGCGCACGATCTCCGTGAAGGAGGACGCGTTGGCGTAGTAGCTGTCGCCGCGGCAGATACCGCTGCCGCGTTGGTTGTCGTTGTTGTTGCTGCTGACCAAGCCCTTCCTCCCGGGGCTCTTGCCCCCTCCGACTAGGGCGTTCCCGCCGCCATCGTTGTTCCCCTCGCGTAGGAGGCCGTCGAAGTCGTCGACCAGCGTGAGTTCTATCGTGGTCTCCTCCGGCTCATCGTCTGGCTCGTCGTCGGCGGCGTTGGTATCGGCGTCGGCATCGGCGGCGTCGTCCGCCTCCTCCTTCTTCTTCTCCTCCTCGGACGCCGACCTCTGCTGATGCTGCTGCTGCTGCCCCCCCCCCTCCTCCTCGCCTTGCCCCGGCCGGTCGTCTCCTCCTACTCCATCGCAACCTCCTCCTCCTCCTACGGCGGGCGAGGAATCCGACGACGACGACAAAGACCGAGGGGGTGGTGGCGCAGCGATCTTGGCCTTGGGACGGTGCTTCGGCACGACCTCCTTCTTCACGATCTTCGCGGGGAGCCAACCCCACTCCGACTTGGGCGAGCGAAGCCACACGCGTGAGCCCTCCTCCATGATGTGTGTGTGGTGTTGTTTTATTGGGCTACTACTCTCTAGAGAGGTATTTAAGCTGGTGTGCAAGTTGTGATGACAATTATTTCGCACGACAAAAAAAAATGATCCGAAAGCTCTTTGTCCTAGGATCCTCTTGTTAATAAGACTATATTTGGTTGAAGGGGGGAAACATCATGTCGAGGGAGGGGGAAATCGGGACAGGAAGACAATGTATTGGGGGGGGGAAGGGGATGGCAATGCTGAACGCGCACTAAACAAATGGTTTTGGCACGATTCCATTCCAAATTTCCATGCAGGATATCTCTACACAGCTAAATATGCATTATTAGGAGTAAGAGTGTACGCATAATTAGAGCGGTTCAAGTGTGGAAAAGAATTCTATGCAAGACGCTTTGAGCACTGCACCTCGTCTGACTTTGTAATTGATGCAACCCCAAACTATGTGCATCATGCGCAATCAAGATAGGAGGTTTTTACCGCCAAAATGGACACATTTCAAGTCTCGAGGTTATCCCGTGTCAAGAGAACTTTCTGCATACAACCACAAGAAGGCGAATAGTGTCAATTCGGCATACTGCCCTTATGAAAAATGGACGCCCATTTTTATTGAAGAAAAATTACACATCATTTGATGAGTTTGATCGTTTGTCAATGAAGAACTACTTTTAGAGCTGAGTACCAAAAGTCTTTATGCCCACAGTCTCTACTCCACTCACCTAAGGCAGTGGTTTGATGTATTGAAGCGTTACCAGATACTGATATTATCTTACTACGAGCTCGAGAGTGATCCACGACCTCCAGCGGAGGATTGAAGACTTTTTGGGACTGCCACCGAACAGTGGGAAGTTGAAGCTTACGTCAAAGAATAACGCGAAAACATATCCAGGGAAGGAGATGATCCCGTCCTGCCCAAGCCAAAACAAACTAGGGGACATATTTCAGCCTTCCAACGAGAATTTGTTGCTCTGCTGGCGCAAAATCCTGGTCCTCCCATTTAGCAAAGGCCTTTTCCTGAATTTGAAGTTGCAGCCTGCCGTGACTGATACTTGGTTTCCCCCCAAGACGAGGGAACCTGGAGTGTTGCCGGAGCTAGACTAGAGCCCGACGAAAAGTTAGATGTCATTGTGTGTAATAAGGTATGTTAAACGCAAGTCATACTCTCTCGCACATTATAACGTGATCGGTCCTCAAATGTATCTCAGTTACTCTACGAAGCTCGCGTTGTGTAAATTAGAGCCACCTCATCATCTTTGCGCCCTTCGTCCCTCTCCTTCGACACCGCCGAATTAATGTAATGGGCATGTCGACGGAAACAAGATAAAGTGACTATCATCTGATGGAATTCATCACTTTCTTGAGAGACTTCTTCGCTCTTTTGTCGTTCTTCCTCGACTCGCGCTCAATCTCCTTTGCCTTCGTCTTCCTCGCCCAATCAGACGTGGACTTGCCCTTCCTGCGCGCGTTCTTGCCCACGCCGCCCTTGCTGCCGTCGGTGTACAACGCCCTGGGGCCCTTGATGTTGGCGATCCAATGATCTGCTAGTCTCCCCTTCCCCACGGTCAATCGATAGTCCTCGTCCGACACGCAGCTACGGAAGCACGCGAGGACGTTCGCCGAGCACAATCCCCGCTGGCACGCCTCAGAGAAGAGCTCTTGGATTTGTTCCACCTTCTGGTCCAGGCTCTTGCTCGAGTGCATGTCAACGCATTTCATCATGTAATAGTAGGCGCGGTCAGTCAGGGCTACGTTCGACTTTTCGTCTGTCTCCCTATCCTTCATCCGCAAAAACAAGTTCGACGCCGTTTCGAGGACTTTCTTATGGTCCTTGTGCTCAGACAACGCGCAAGATTTCATAACGAGCGCCAACGTTTCCGGATTCGGCAACATGACGGGATTCGTCTTGCCCATCTCATCCATCCTGTCGAGGATGCCGAGGGCCTTGTCAAACAGCTCAGGCTTGCCGAATAGTTGCCTGTTGCAAACGACGATAAACGCGTTGTAGGCGACGACGGACGATCCGATATATTCCTGGTCCTGCATCAGCTCGATCAACCTCTCCGCCTCGTCAAGCGCCCGTGCGCCGTCGGGCATGTTTGATATCGAAGTTATCGCATATTCGAACGAAACCTCCGTAGGAAACGGCACCCCGGCCCGATCCTCCGGCGCCTTCCGCCCCGAGTCTACCATCCGTTGCAGCAGCTCGACGGCCCTCGTCGCGTCTCCGGCGTTCCTGCTGTCCTTGTACAGGCCCAGGAGGAGGTTGTAAGCGTTGGATCGAATGTCTATCGAGGCGATGCGTTTCCGTCTCATCGACGGTCCGGAAGCGACCTCCCCGTCCGTGGTCGCGTCGCGATGGGTCGCCCCCGGGCCTTCCGCCCCCCCCAGGACGTTCGCGTAGGTGTCGCGCACCGCGTGCATGCGATCCAGGACCTCGCGGGCATCCCCGGCCGCTCCGCTCGCGCCGCGAAGGCGCGCCATTAGCCGGATCACGGTTGTGTAGGCGGACGTGACGTCCATCGTGGGGGCGGAAGATTCGGCCGGGACGTCGTAGTCCGCGGTCCGGTCAGGATCCTCGGACCGATCTTTATTCCAATCGACGTCCTCGGCCGCAGTCGCCTCCTCCCCGAAATAGTCCCCATTATCGGCGCTCGTCACGAACCCGTGCAACCTGCCGAGCCACTCCTTGCCGAGGTTGTACTCTTCCTCCTTGTGGAAATTCTTCAGCGCCTTGATCGAGTGGAGCAACACGTACGGATCGTCCTTGAACACCCCGGGGATGTGGGGTCGGCAGCAGTCGTAGATGCCGTCGTGGACGCGATTCAACTGGATTATGCGTTCGAGCGATTCCGGCCCTGCGAAACGACGAAGGGAGGGGAAAAAAAAACACACACACACAAAAGGGGGGGGGGGGGGGGGGGGGGGGGGGGGGGCGATCGTCAGGGAGAGCGGACGACGCGCGACCCTCATTAACATCAAACATTTCATCACTCACGAGTGGATCCGGCATGGCACTTGAGGAAATGCGAATAGTTCCGAGAATGAGGTACTCGGGATGAGCGGACGGATAGCAGAGTTGCAATGCCACACGCTAGTAACGGGGAAAAAACGAGACAAACTCACCTTGATCGCCAACGCGAACACTTTGGAATTCGGTATGCTCTCCTTCACCCACGTCCTCCACCTTTCGGTCCTCCCCTCGTCGCCGCCGTCGCCGCTCGCCACCCATTCCATCCCGAAATCTTCCTCATCGTCCGTCATCGTCCGAACCTCGTCGACGTCGCCGCCGTACCGGCGCGACACGGCGTCCGCCAACGTCATCATGTTCCCCATCAAGGCCTCGCATCGAAGTCCCTTGCTCCTGGCCTTGGACGCCGAGTACGCGCGCAGGAGGTTGACGTAATCCCCGCGAGATGGCGGGGGCATCCACGACGGCACGGCGGCGACGTCGTCGCCGACGTCGCCGCCGACGTCGCCGCCGAGTTTTTTCGATGCGGAGAGCCTCTCCGCGATCTCGTNGCCGTCGTCAACGCCGCCAGCTTCGCCCTGGCTCGATCGTCGAGGCCGTCGCCGCCGCTCGCGTCTTCGAATTTTGATTTCACCCCCCCCACGCCTCCTCCTCCTCCTCCCAATCCTCCCACTCTCATCTCGCCGCTCCGGCGCACGGGGAAAGGCCCCCCGAAGGCGGCCGATCCCCCCGACGCATCCCGCGGTCCGCGCTTGTGGCCCGGCGAGGAGCGGCCGTCCTCCCCCCCCCCCTCCTTCCTTGTCCTATCGCTCGACGTTGGCGACGCCGTCGTCGTCGCGATTCCACCCCCGCCCCGGGCGACGGCGACGCGCGGAGACGACGACGGTCGACTACGGACGGATCGATCGTCGCGGGACGACGACGGCGGGCTTTCCCCGACCAACGCCGCGCGCGACGACGACGACGACGACGACGGACGCGCTCGACCCGCCGCGATCGCCGCCGTCATCGTCGTCGAACGGATCGGGGGCGACGCGAGCGCGGCGGCGCGAGGGTGGGTTCGCCGCAGCATCATCGAGGGGTGTCGTCTCATCGTCGCGAGCGTGGCAGACCCCGCCATCCTCGTGAGAGACGACGACATGACGCCTCAGAGGTGGATGGATGCGAGGGTTGGTTGTTGCGTTGGTGGAGGAGTCGACGAGGAGGGGCGGGGAAGACGAGAGAAAACGAAGAGATGAAGTGAATACAGTCTGTCCTTAGTTCGCTCTAGCATAGAGTATGTTGTTTGTATCATAGAGTAGACCGGGCCCTTATCATACTAGGTACTTACCTGCATACTAGGTACCACAATATGCTAGAGTAGAGTGGTCTTAAAACGTCAATTCGCTGCGTTTTATTCACTAGTTGACTGTGAA
>JALLOS010000541.1:0-15757 GCA_036939435.1 Stephanodiscus minutulus
GGTCTCCTCCTTGCTACTGAGCCGGTGCACTCAAGTGCTGGTCAACACAAGATGCGGATTTAGTGGCCATTAGTGAGTTATTTGACCCAGCCTTCCTCTTCAAGCTCATCGAGAATTTTGTATTGAGGCAATCACATAATCAATACAAGATGGCCATGTTGACAGCTGAGCAGCTGTCAATTCTTTCATTCTGTCAAGATGATCGGATAGACAATGCAACCTACTATGATTGCTTTACCACAAGGGTGGAGGTAGCTTGCCAGGCAGGTGTGTGTTCTTACAATAAAAACATAAGAACTGCGGTGATTCTTCATACTCAATGACTGTTTTTGTAGACTTTGCATCTTGATAAAGAGTTCACTGTATTGAGACAAGAGCATTCTCGAGGATTCGTCTGGCGGCAGCAGCAACAGCAGAAGTAGTAGCAGCAGTGCATTCTTTCTCATCAGATTGTGCAGAGTTGGCGGACCTTAGCTGTTTGGTGGCAATCTTGCTGTTGCTAGTGCCAGCTTTCATGGCAGCAGGAGACATGCCAACGACACTCACTTTGCTGTTTGTCAGGCGTAAATGGCAATAAAGAAAAACATGGAGGCTGAACTGTGAGAGGATGTGCTCACAGTGAAGCCAGACTCAAGCAGTGCAAATCTGTATGATCTCTCAACATCTTCAAGACAAGTAGGATCCCTAGATTGTAACTGACAAGTCATTGATTATCGTAAAGACAAATGCTGGTCAGAAGAGGATTTTTCTTTGAAGCAAGCGCACTCTTTTGCATAGCTGCGTGACGAAGGGTCAACCGTGGATGATTTTTCGATGATGCAACGGAAGAGAGAACGGACGAGCAATCGATTAACATAGAAAGTACGAACTTAAGATTTCACAGAATAATTTATTTCGTTATGAAAAGACCCACTATCCAATGAGCTGTCTCTTCTCTCAGCATACCACATTCAAGAACTAAGCGCCTGGGGCATCAGCAAGAGCCGCGTTTCTCTCGCCTTAATTTTCTTACGTACATCTCATGATTTAAGTGACTTGAAGGGAGCGATCGATCACGAATAAATGGCTCTGGAGCTTCGAGATGGATAGGAGCTTGGACAGGGAGCGATCGAATTCGCGTGAGATTGTGATTTGAGGCCGAGAACGCCACGTCGGACGCTGTAGAAAGCAGGGTAGGTGCTTCAGGTGATTGGGAGACCATGTTGTTCTTGCCGTCAATAATGCTAGTGCGTGAAGGTGGATTCTCCTCACTTGAAGAGACACTTGAAGGTGGAGTATACGCACCAGATTCAGCATTTTTGTGGATTGCTGTGTCGACATTTCCTCCCTTCTTCGTTCTCAATTTATTCCACCAGCAGCCTATGGTGGTGGCAGCATTTATTTCGTTCGGTGTCTCTTTGCCTGAAGGCGAGGCCTCGTCGCTGGAAGGTGACGTATACTCACCAGACTCGGCATCCTTGACTCTTTTTTTGTCTATATCTTTCCTCTTCTTTATGCGTGATTTACTCCACCAGCCACCTGTGCTTGACTTCTCTTTTTTGTCGGAATCAGTTTCAGTAAACGACGTTGTTATTGATTCTGTCTTACATCGGCGTGCACGCTGACGACATATTCCAATACAACATGCACACATGGCTACAATAAAAGTCGACAACGCGGCAACAGATATGTAGATAGCCTGCATGTCGTAATCAGGGTCCGACACATAACCTCCTTCACCGTAGACTTTCCCATAGGCTTTGATCAAAAGTATTGATCCTTGCTCAGATGCCATTTCTAAGTCTTCTGGTTCGGCAATCGCGAGACTCGTTTTCGTCTGAAACTTGTAGCATTGATTGACGTTTGTATAACCAGCCTCATCGTAGCAATTGTACCTTGCTTGCTCTTCTCCATCACCATCATTATTTCCAAGCACGCGACCTTTTCTCTCGTGCTTATTTTGATTCTGCTGATCCCACATGAGATTGTAGGCTTTGCAAGGCTGACAAGTCTTGAAGTTGCTCATGTATTCATTCCAAGTTACTATGGCGCTGGTGTATTTTGCAACTGCCTCTTGCCCTAAATTGTAAAAGTAATTGTAATCTGCTCATCAAACAGTTGAGCAGGCAAGCAAACGCATCGTTAAATAGAAAAGAAAGAGCATGCATATTTAAGCTCGTTCGAAATATGAATAACTCACAGCTGCTGTAATAGTAATAGTAGGACCTTTCATAATAGCTCTGGTAATACTTCACAATGTAAGAAGAGTAATCCATATCTTCCGATAATGTCATGCAATTTTTGTCTGTGTAAATTCCCAGAGTCATATTCCCCTCCGCGAGCGGGGTAGTAGACATATAAATGGTATTCCCATATTCGTCTGAAACGCTCAGCTTCGTACACTGCGTCGGAAACTTCTCCATCCATGTCTCCATCGTTCCGTAAACTTCATTATCATTCCAGATACACGTTCCCTCGTGCTTGAAGAGCTGCTCGAACCAGTCATACATTCCATTTGTCTCCTTGAAAACTCCAACAAGTTCCCAGGAGTTACCCTGGAACTTTGTGTGCGGCTCATGGCAGTTCAGTTTGACGCATCTATGCTCTTCTCCTGATGCAAGACAGGTGGAGTTATCCCAATCTCCGGTGTTTATATCGTAAAATTTGTACTCCTCAATGGTGTTGCCCTCGTAACGACGATCCACGTACGCAGCCCAAAGGAGTTTGCGCTGACACTGCCCGCCTTCATCTTCGTGTAATCGTCTATGATTATTGTGATTGTCGTGATCGTCGCCGCCATTGTCAGCGTTACAGTCAATGTACAACCCCAAATATCTCCAAGCGAGGCTATAGGGATCGTATTCATCGCCGTCCTTGTCCACTAGATAATTTTGATAGTTTTTTTCACCTTCGAGGCCGCGCTGTTTAGCCCCGCGGTTAACGGGATGTAGTTCCGGTATGTCATTGAGATCATCTTGATCGAAAATATTCTCCATCGTAATAGTCTCTGTTGCCATCAGCTGGTTGCCATATCTTTGTCGGAATGGTGAAATGTGAGAGCTTCCGTCCCAACATACAAACCTGTAAACTGTAAACTCAGTCTTCAACACAGCCTGAGACGTCAAAATCGCTGCCCAACTCCCAGAAAGGAAATAAAAAATTTCTGTTGTTGGAGACTACGACACCCGAGATCGTAGGAATAGGTACCTCCGGGGTAGTCAGTGCGAAGCGAAGATCAACATACGAAGGTTTAGGAGACAACAGTGTATGTGAGGAGATGATGCCCACGTATTACGAAGGACAGACCGTATAATTGTAGTCTACCGTAAGTTAGCTAAGTAGCTACAAGTAGTTTTTTTAGTGTTTTGTGTTTACACCAAAATCGCCGACCATGGCGGCCACCCCCAATGGCGGCACCTAGTGGCTTCTAGTGAAGCCAATGACTTGTTCCACTGGGTGATGCGCCCTGTATCGTACCTCCGCATCCGCATGGTGATCAAAATCGCCAGCAATTCACCTGAATTTCTAGTCGTCGTCGACATCGATCGTTCCCACAACTGTAGATTATAAAGACCATTGTATGGTCGTAATTAATTAAAACCGTATGGTCGTAATTAATTAAAACCGAGTCATCATATTTTTCTTATAGTTCTTACAAACCTACTGGTGTATCATGGGTGCCCTCAGTTGACAATGGATGCCGTTCCGGCCACCATTTTTGACGGCGGACGAGCGGTTCATCGAAAACATGAGAAGTCATAGAATTAAATTGATTACACTGTCAATTTATCAATTTAATTAAATCCAGCCACAGCACCCTCAGCCAACCCCTTTGGATGGTTGCCTATGATCGGATCAGGCCTATCCATTGAATATACGCCGTATGCGTAGGAGGGGCAAACTGCACACCATGGTGATGATGTTTTGGGGGCAGTTGTGTCGGTCTTTGACAGAATTCTTGTAGTATTCCTACCGTAAAAATCCTACTAAGCAGGAGCTTCTTGTTCCTGCCCAAACCCTGATAGCTGTTAAGCTATTAATGTGACAGTTAGGAATCATTTTGGAGGAAGAATGTTGAATAATATGTTGTTCTAAATAACTGCATCATTTTGCAGAATACAGTCATGTTGATGGGTCCTGTTAACAGGAATACGACTATGGTGCCATATATGGCACCACNAAGAAGATTTCAGGTATTTTGTAGTCTGCTACCAGCTGCCATATGTGAAAGATGTCACAGCGTACTGTCTAAACAGATGTGTTGTTTTATGGGGCTGTGCGATTTCTAGTCCAGGGTGACAATATCTTCCTGAATCATCCAATGCCAATGAATATGAATTGAGATTACAGAGAGGAACACACAGAAAATTAATCATGTGGGTTAGCACAATCCTGATGGGGTGTGGTTTGGAGGTCCTGTAGATTGTATGCGGGATAATCACCTTTCTGCTCAACGAGATCAAGACTGCTGCCAATGTGGCCAACAATTCAGCAGACATTGCAGCATCCCGTGCAGCATTTGTTGAGAAACTGAACAAGGAAAGTGATGTGATAGCACGACCAAGGAAAGAAAGCCCGAAGTGCAAGAGACAGGAGTATCAAAAGGAGTATAGCATGCACACGAGGCAAGAGGAGGAGGAGAATGATTTGGATTTGGAGCTCGTCTCAGAGTCATAGGATGACCAAAATAGGAAGGGCAAGATTGCTGCCGACACGACGGACAATGCAGCAGACACAGCCAAGTGGAAGAGGAGGAGAAAAATGACTTGGAGCTCTCAGAGGAGGAGCAAACGAGGGAGGGCAAGACTGCTGCCGATGTGGCTGACAGTGCAGCAGACACAGCAAGGTTGATTTGGTTTTAAGAATAAGGCCGATGGCAAAAGGTTTTGTCCCTATTGATGTGGAGTCCCAAGTCCCAGCCCGCAGAGATCTCTCTTATGCTCTCCGAGTCAAGTACATAGTAGCAACCGGAACCCCGTACCAATCTGTGTCTGTCCATCCCCCGCCGACAGATAAAATGAAATGCACCCGATGATGACGATGATGAGGCTCGTTCCGCCGCCCGCCGCCGTCTTCTCGCGCGCCCCCCCCCTCCCGTGCCGCGCGGGAGCGTCGACGGCCGTCGTCGAGGAGCGACGGCACCGTCGTCTCGGTTCGCAACAATTTGCTTATTCGTCATCGTCGTCGTCGTCATCATCGTCGTCGTCGGCTCGGCAGCAGCAGCAGCAGCACCATCATCAGTGGCGGCAGATATTATGGCAACAGCAATGTCAGATCCTTTTCCCGCATCGTCAGCAGCAACTGCGAGCACTGTCGGCGTCTTCCCCGTCGACGGCGGCAAGCAACAGCAAAGGCAGGGGCGGAGCCAAGAACAAGGGCGGCGCGGGCGGTAAGATCGTCAACAACGCTCCCGACGGCGCCGCCAAGGCCAAGACCTCCACCAATATCAGCAACAGCAACGGCAGGGGCGGTGGCGGCGGGGGGGGTCGGGGCAAGAAGAAGGTGGACCCGAACGCGCCGCTGTCGAACGAGCACCTCATCGCGGAGCTGTTCAACAGGAGGAGGGGGGAGGGGGGGAGGTCGTCGGGGGGGGTCGGGGTCACGGCGGAAACCTTAGAGGTGCGACTCATCGTCGATCGGGGGAGGAACGCGAGGGGGGAATCCGGCGATGTCGGCGAGGGCGACGGCGACAGTGATAGCGATAGCGATAGTGACAGTGACGACGAGGACGAAGGCCGCGGAGGCAACGACGACGATGACGAAGATGAGTGGGAGGAGAGCGAGGACGACGACGAGGACGACGAGGACGTAGGAGAGGACGAGGGGAGGGATGCGAAGGCGGGTAGATTATTCGACAGCGCCTCCGAAGGAGGGGGCGGTTCGGGCTCGTCTTCGTCTTCGTCCCCGTCCCCGTCCCCGTCCTCGTCGGCGGCGGCGGCGCAGTCGGCCTCCTCGTCGTCTTCGTCGTCGTCGTCATCCAAGTCGACGAACTCCCAGGTGACGACGCTCGCGCACGCCATAACCATCGCTCACGAGTATTCCCTCGATCTCGTGGGGGTGACCCTCGCATCGAATCCGCCGGTGATAAAAGCGGTCGACATCGAACGGCACCTGTACGACATGAAGCGCAGGGCGGCCAAGGCCATAAAGGCCAAGAGGAGGGGGGGGGGGGGGGCGATATCCGACCGTCCGCTGAAGGAGTACAAGTTCCGCGCGGGCATCGCCGAGCACGACCTGGCGAGGAAGGCGAACGGCATGAAGGAGTATTTGGGGAGGGGACACGCCGTGAGGGTGACGCTCACGGCGCGGCAGAGGAGCCTCAAGGACGACGCCGACGCGATACGCACGACGCTCGAGAGGGTGAGGGAGCTTTTGGGGGACAAGGCCGTGGAGGCGCGCGGGATGAAGTCGAACGATCGGAATAGCTACGGCACCCTGCTGCTTCATCCGAGCAAGAAGTAGCAGGTCAGGATGATGATGACCATCATGATGTCGAGGGTGTAGACAAAGTGGGGTTATAGGTAGTTTACGATGATGGATTACTTTTATCATGTAGTTATACATTTTTGCGTGTTACTTGTTGTCGGTCTAAGTAGTACATACGTGCCAATGATGACGACGACGGGTGGATATTGGCATACAGGAACGATGGGGCCAGCAACCAGATTTCACGACGCTTTGACGGAGTGTGGGGTCGCGTCGCGGCCGGGGGCGAAAAAACGCATCCGCCCACTGCCTCGAATCGATGGGGGGGGGGGATAACAACGGGCCTCTACTCTCTCTCTCTCTCTCTCTCTCTCTCTCTCTCTCTCTCTCTCTCTCTCTCTCTGGGGGGGGGGGGGGTCANGGGGTGTTGTGGGGGGGGGGGGGGGGGGGGGTCATGCCGATGTTATACGCTTGTCGTAGAAAGTCAGCCCGATCACCGGCAGCGAGAGCGCGATCAGCCCGAGGAAGATTAGGATGACGACGGCGTACAGGAGCGGTATCCTCGATCGAGTGGTGGCGGGAGTAGTAGTATCCCCCCCACCCCGTGGTGGTGCAATCGACGAAGTGGCTTTGGTAGCATCCGCGTCGCCGCCGCCGCCGCCGCCGCCGCTCGTCGTCGTCGTCGTCGTCGTCGCGGTCGCCGTCGCTCCGCCGCCCGCCCCCGCCGCGACGACGCACGAGAACGAATTGGCCCTGAGGAACGCCCACGAGTCCACGTTGTCGTCGCCGGCGTCCCCTATGACGAATTCGATAACGTTCCATCCCGGGGAGGGCAACATGGATGTAGTCGTCGTCGTCGTCGTCGTCGTCGTCGTCGCGCCCCCTTCGTCGTCGCGGTAGTACGGCCCGAGCTCGACGGTGAACCCGTCCGCGGAAACCACCCGTCCGTCCAACGCGTAATCGACGTAATATCCCGAATTCGTCCTCGAGTTGATGCCGTCGACGGACACCGGCACCACCGCCGCCGCGACCCCCCCCCCCGCCCCGCCGTCGTCGTCGCCGTCGTCGTCGTCGACGGCCCGGACCAGCGCGACGTTGCGGCCGTTCAGCAGCACCGCGAGGGCATCGTTGCCGTGCGCCGACGACGCGCGATCGACGTCCCGGTACTCCTCCGAGGCGAAGACGTAGCCGAAGTCGGCGCGATGACCGCCGGATGCGGCGCACCGGAACTCGAATCGCACTCGGCACTGGTCGTACGATGGCTCGACGGCGACGTCGACCATCCCGTCGTACTCCGATGATTCCGAATACGACGATCGTTGCTGCAGTTGTTGTTGTTGTTGCTGCTGCTGCGACTCGAGGGGATCATCGAACTCGCCGGTATCCTCCCGGGGCGATGCGACGTCGTCGTCGTCGTTCGTCGTCGTCGCATCATCGCCTCCGAAGAACGGTTCGCCCGTCCCCATGACCATCCCGCGATCGGGCACCGGCGTAGCATCGTCGCCGTCGGTAGTCGCGGGATCCTCCTTCTTCTCGTACAGGGCGTAGCACGACGACCGGCCGGACGAGGTGACGTTGCGAACGAGGACGGATCCGTCGTTTTTCAGGAGGTGATATCGGACGAGAACGTCGATGGGGAGGGAGGTGAAGGTGACTGTGGTGTGTGTCGCGCGCGTTTCGGCGGCGGTGCCGAGAGGGGCGAGGAGGAGGAGTCAGGAGATGGGAGGAGTCAGGTGGTCAGGGGATGTGATGGGTTGAGAGAGAGGGAGGAGAGACTAGGAAACATAAACTCTAATGTTTGGACACCCTCTTTTTTCCCCCGCACACATCGGAAGGACCCAGCCCAAAACTCACTTTCGGCCACCGATCGACACGCGAGGAGCAAGAGCTGGGCCGCCAGCAGCGGGCGATGCACGATGAGGCGGCGCGACATTCCCCCCCCCCCCCCCTCTCGTTGGCGATACCCAAACCCCCCGGGAATGAAGTGGGCGACGACTAACGAACTATATATACGCTGCCGGGGGCGGATGATTGTATTATTATATGGTAGAGCTGAGACTTCACAATATTATGGTCACTCGAAGATCCGACGCAACGCGTAGATGATGGTATTCACAACCACGCAGGCAACTAAGTCGAGGGTAGAGACTGCCATCCTATTGCAATCTTTCAGAGTGACTGTTTGTTCGCACTCTCTCTAGCTAGAGAGAGAGCGGATTACGAGGACACCATGACAAATAAAAATCTGATACGTACGTGCAAGCGCCGGTGCCATTTCCAAAATTTGCCAAAAAAATTAGAGGAGGACGAAAAAAAATGAGAAAAAAATGAGATGATGAGATGTGTATCTTGATTTAAAGAAATTTTCGGGGGAGGGTGATTGGTAGATACCATGTGGACTCTGGTACTAAACACGGAAAGTCTCAAATCAAAATTTGATCGCAACAAAATAGCCATTTTATTTATTGGGGGAGATGGAGATGAGAGAGGGTTCGGACGAGAACATTGCGAAACAAATAACACGATAGTCATACCATACACCATACTCACACAAATTCTCATGTTGTAATTTTGAACTCTTCCGACTCCGCTCGATGGCGCAAATAATAGAAAGTAGAGTACACCTTAACCCCCAATAAATCACCGAAAATTTGACGAACGATCGTGTATGTTGCTTTTCGTGGCGTGTCTGTGAGAAAGAGACTAATAATACTACATTCCCGCGGTACAGGCAAACGTTGCAGTGCAATCAGAGCTCAAGAGGAGGGAGGTTTATCTACGGCATCACAATTCGATCAGCGCCACACAGATCGTATCATGAAGAAGGGAATCATATGTCATGTCCTTGCAGTTTCGGCAGGCCTTCTCACGAGCAACTCTGTTGCGGGTCTTGATATCGCACAAAAGCCTGAAAGTGGAGATGAAAGGAATTTGATGCCCAAAGGACATACAGAGTCGCTACCACTGCAACATGACCGTGAAATTGCAGAAACTCAGGCCATCTTCCGCGACTTTGAATTCACTCGAACGCTTCGCGAAAGCGAACTGCAATCGGAGCGTGGTCTCGAGGTCAGCAACGATAGCTGCGTTCCTTTCCGCGAGACTTGCACCGGCACGACCGAATGCTGCCAAGGTGGATGCAACTCCCAGAATATATGTTTCTGCCAGGCGCCCGGTGGCGTATGCTTCAAGCCGGGCAAATCCGATACCTACTGCTGCTCGAACGTGTGCAATTCGAATGGAAAATGCGGTTGCATCGCGGCCGGTGCAAGCTGCGCCGTGGGGGATGGGTTTTGCTGCGAGGGATATACGTGCGGTACCGCCGGGAAATGCGTGAAGGCGGCCGCGGTTGATAGGGCAACCTGCAGTCAGAACTCTTATGTCTGCTCAAGCAACGATTCGTGCTGTTCGAATTTCTGCGGGTCGAATGGCCGATGCAGACCGGCACCAACTCGTACGCCAACGCGCGCACCCACTTCTTCCGTGCTTGGATTTACATCCAAGTCCGATCTTACCTCCAGCGCACCCTGCGCCGATCCCACGAAGATAAAGATGTCGATTCAAGTTAAAACCGACCAATATGGAGGTGAAGTTGGTTGGTCCGTCTCGGGATATCATTCCAAAACATTGATTGACAAAGTAGTCAACGGTACCTACGGAGTTTTCGACAATGACCAGGTCGACCTCTGTGTTTCGCCTGGTCTTTACAATTTCACATTGACCGACGAGTTTGGGGATGGCGTATGCTGCCAGGCGGGGAATGGGCACGTCAAGATATTTCTGAATTATCGTGAAGTGTTTTACATTAAATCATACGGCAAGGTAGTGACTGAATTACTGAACGTGGGCTTTGATCCGACCCCGATGATGTCTGACCGCGACCTTCAATATTTGGATGCGCACAATAGGCGACGCTTCGCGTGGTATTTGGCGAGTAATGTGCCGGACATGCCGTTGGTGTGGTCGCCAAGGCTTGCCGAGGAATCGCGCGTGTGGGCAGAAGCTCTCCTTGTTAATTGCTCCGGCGCGGGCATTGAGCACGAGCATGGCGTAGCTGAAGGAGAGAATTTGGCCAAGAACACCGGTACACTCACTGAAGGTGGTCTTGGGTGGGGCCAAGTGAGTGAACAATCTCCGTTTGCGTTCAACGTTTCCTCATCATATTCTAATGCATACTATTGTTCGGCCATTTCTTTTTGTGGCAAATTGGAATACAGCTCTACCCTCCTGACAAGTAAGACTTGCCATGTGTGTGTTATTTTTCTGTTTTTTCATCCTTGGACGAGTCTGGACTCATAGTCCTTCACTCGTGGTGGCAAATCTCAAAATGCAGCATCGTTGGTCGATGGGTCGACTTTGAAATTAATAGACCCTATCCTGGCAATGCGCACCTGACGCAAGCGTGAGTGTACATGGTTTTTGATATTTCTTTTCTATGTCACCTTGAAGTCTTTCGCATCCATCTTACTCTAAGAACTTGACATTGCAAATATCTTTCATCAGCCTTTGGAGGGCATCGAAGTACTTGGGCTGCGGTGAGTCTGAGAAACCTTTCAGAAATGGCATGTGCCGCGTGCAGGTCTGCCGGTATTCAAGGTGAGAGAGAAAACGCGAAAACTAAGACATGGTAAAATTCATTGGGTCGATAAATTGCTTCCTAATGTGGATGTGTTTTTTCTTATAAATCTCGTTCAGGGCGGGTAATTGTGACATGTCACATTATAACGCGACCACGGACAGGAACTGGCTCGCACCCATGTTGGCCGGATCATCTCGATGTGCTCCAAACTGTGCGCCCGAGGGCTGTTACTGATCGGGGGATTGTGTGCGGATATGGTGGTGTAACCTTGGATTGGTAGTGACTGACAAATGTAGCGAAATGAGCCTTATCACTCTCTCCTCTAGAAAGGAGATAGTCTCTCTCATGAGAAGAGAAGGCACTGAGTTCGATACTAATCTACCTTACTAAGGCTTTGAAGCTTTGTGATAAGTAAGGCTCTGAGATTTAGATCAATAAACAGATGATGACAAATACAAATCAGACCTTATGAGACGTGCGTCCCTTGTCATAGAATTGGTTGGAGTAGAGTGAGTTTCGGTTTAAGGCTTACCTAATCCCCCATAGCTCTAGATCAGTCAATATATGGTTGCACATAAAAATTCAATTGAGGCATGATCACTAATACCATGATGCATCAGGGAAAAATATCAAACTTTGAAAAAATTCATTATGTCAATTGCGGGATTTCGCTGATGGCGCCTGAGGGCTCACTATAAGGCTTGCTCACCTTTACGCCTCTAGTAAGGCCCCTAGATGTCTGTTTTGCATGATTTTTCAAGTGCAACTATTGGTCTGTAGTGTTCAGAGAAGACCGCTGCACATCTGGGTGTTGCATAAACATATAATTAAGACACATTAACAACCTATTTCAGACTTGCGCAGCCAAAGTGNTGTTGCATAAACATATAATTAAGACACATTAACAACCTATTTCAGACTTGCGCAGCCAAAGTGTCTTCATTCAATTCCTCATCAAGAATCAATCGAGTTGTATTTTCAGCCAATTCATAGATGAAGTCCACATCTCTTCTCATGAATATACTGCTGTCTTTGAATGCATCAAAGAAGGTTTGCGTAGTCATTTGTACGATAAGTATCATCATCTTCATCCGTACTCTCAGGGATATCAATTTCATTTTTACTAAGTGCTCGGAGAACCACCAAAGATATTCCCAACGGCAAAACATCTGTCATCATACTCACCTTTGCTTGTTGACATAGTTGATATAGCCAATGTATATTTGCATTGCTCTGAGTAGCAGCAACTGGGCTGTCCATCTTCCTAGGATTGTCCTTGCCCCTTGTCCTGTTGCTGTAATAACAACAACCACTCTGATTTGGATGAAAAATTTCCGCTGCTTGGTGGTGTGATTCCAAAGACTGTGAGTAGAATTGAATTGATACTATCCTTTGTAGACCTCCTCTTGGTAGTCTCATTTGCTTTGTACATTGCAATCACTTGAAACAACAGTGGACTCAATTTGTCCATCTCAGCCAAAACTTTCTCAAGAGCACTACTCTTTCGGATTCCCTCCGACCTACCGATAGAACGCTGGAGTTCCAGCCGCTGTTCTAGTAATTCAATGCTCTTTGGATTACTAACAATACATGGATGATTCTTTACCAAACCAAGGTTATCAAGCCTCATTTGTGCAGCCTTCTGCAATGAAAAGCTTGCTTCTCTGCTATCCGCCATCAAATCTCCCTGAATCTTGAGATGATAGTCTAAGCTCATTAGAGACCTCTGATGGCTTGTACGAGGAGAGCAAGCCAATGAATCACACATTTTGTGTTTGCTTTCTCTCTTTGAATTGACCGCAACTGCGACGTGCTCGCATTAGGTTTGGAAGATTTATTGAATCATACAACATTAATATTAAATTTTTGTAAATAAATCAGATAGGGGTTTTGCTGATGATGCAGGTTTAATCCTTATTATTTCTAGAATACATTTAATAAACATATTATAATATTACTTATTTTTAATGTTTGTCAGGCCAATGGTTCTTGTCGCAGGTGCTGTTGCTTGTCATTCACCGCCATCGCCGTCCGCGGCAGTCGCCGTAGCCGCCGCAGTCATTGTCGCCAATCCACTATCTACTCCGTCTCTTGTTGCTGTGTCTCGTTGCCGTAGTCACTCGTCGGCGGCCGCAGTCCTTCCAATTTATCGTCCACCGCCGCCACTGCCGCCGTTTCTTGTCGGCGGTAGACATCATTGCCATCTGTCGTCTGCCGTCGCCACGCCTCTTGTCGCCGGCGCTGGCAGCATGAGATGAACAGCGGCGGTGCGATAGACAGTGGTGCAATCAATGGACAGCAACACGATCGACAATCAATGGATGGCGGTGGCAGCGATGGGCGTCGGCGAGCATTGCGATGGGAGACGGTGACGGCGGTGGCACGATCACAGTGGGCGACCGCAACGGCAGTGGCGGTGGCAACGGTGTGACAAACGACGACGTCGGCGACAATGGTGACGGTGCGACGAACGACGACGACGACAACAATTGCAACGGCGCGACGGACAACGACATCAACGACGATGATGGTAATGACACAATGGGCAATGACGATGAGGACAACGACAATGGCGATGGCGCGACAGGTGATGGCAATAACAACGATTGCGATGGCGCGACGGACGACGTCGTCGACAACGATTGCGACGGCACAACGGACGACGACGTCAACAATGATTGCAACAGCGCCATGGATGACGACGTCAACGAGTATGATGGCAATGGCATGACGGGCGACGACAACGACGACAACGATGGCAACGGCGTGACAAACGACGACGTCAACAACAATGGTGGCGGTGCGACGGGCGACGGCGACGACGTTGATGGTGACGGCGCGATGGACGACGACAAAGACGATGATGGTGACGGCGCGACAGACGACAACATTGACGACGATTGTGACGGCGCGGACCATCTCTCAATGGTGACAGCGTGACGGGTGACGACAATGATGATGATTGCGACGGCGCGACGGACGACAACATCGACAACGATTGCAACGGCGCAAAGGACGACAACGTCAACAAGGATGATGGCAATGGCGCAACGGGCAACGACGATTGCGACGGCGCAATGAACGACGACGTTGACGACAATGGTGACGGTGCAACGGGCGACGACGACGGCGACGATGGCGACGGCGCAACGGGTGACGACAAAGACAATGTTGGTGGCGGCGATGGCGCAATGGACGACGACATCAACGACGATTGCGACGGCGCGAACCATCTCCAGATGCAAGTGGCATTCCTTGACATGTAGCTAATTGTAGACATCATAAAATACTAAAACCATCTAAATCATTAAGATGATTATGTCTATGTAGCTATTACGTATTTATCATAGATTTTACGGAAGTACGTCAGAGATCAGTCTAATATTGAACTCAGCTTTTTTTTGACCTACTGTCTGCGCCGCCGCCGTTGCCGCGCCATTGCCGCTGTCGCCACTGCCGCTGCCACGGCTGCCGCCGTTGCTGCTGTCCCCACCACGAATGCTGTTTCTGTTGCTGTCGCTGCCATCTGTTGGTTGAGTGGTGTGTGCCCCCGCTGCTGCCTCTGTTTCTGCCACCATTGCCTGCCCCCACCATTGCCACTGCTGGCTGCCGATGTCATTGGCGACGGCGTTGATTGTGGCAACGATTGCGGCGGAAACGGCGGTAGTGGCAACGACGGAGCGTTTAGATCTTTCCCCCGGGTTGATCTTCAAAATATTGCATATTAAAAGTAATATTTTGAACATCAAACTTGACGAGGAGGGGGGGGTCACAGAATGGACGTGGCGACGGCAGTGACGACGAGGGCAACAACGGTGACGATGAGCGGCGACGACGGCGGTGGCAGAGGCAACGGTGGCTGCAGCGACAGTGGCGATGGAGACAGTGTTGATGTCGGTAGCGGTGGCGACAACAAGCGACGGCAACATAAATGGCGACGGTGACGGTGGCGGCAACGACGACAGCAACAGCGGTGGTGGCTGTGGCGACGACAACAACAACGGCGGCAGTGGCGGCGGCCACAGCGAAGGTGGTGGGCCCAGCCAGACAACAATCAACTCAAAGCGGCAGCGGAATAAACGGCGGTGACGGCAACGGCGATGGCGACAGCAATATCAATCAAGTCAAAGTTGATGGTGATGGTGTCGGCGATGGCATCAGTGACGGCAACAGCAGGCGGCAACACAAAGATGGCGGTGGCAGCGACGGCGGCGATGGTGACAGCGATGGCGACGGTGATAACGGCAACGATGGCAACAAAGCGGCTGCGGCAGAAGGAGCAGGAGCAGGGGGCAGGGGGCAGCGGGCAGCGGCCGCGGCGCCAGTAGCAATTGCCCCCACAGCCAGCGCGAGGACAGACATCAATCAACCAAAAAGTGGCAGCAAAGATGTTCAAAATATTACATTAAATATGATATTTGAACATCACACGGTTGTGGCGGAAGGAGCAGGGGGCAGGGGGCAGCGGCTGCGGTGACAGTGGCAATGGTGTTGACAGCCAACAGCGGCAACGGCAGGGGCAGGCAATGGTGGCCCTAGCAGAGGCAGCGCGAGGGCAGACAACAATCAACCAAAAAGTAGCAGCAAAGATGTTCAAAATATTACTATAAATGTAATATTTTGAACATCACGCGGTTGCGGCGGCAGGAGCAGGGGGCAGCGGTTTGCGGCTGTGGCGACAGTGGCAATGGCGTTGACAGCCATCGGCGGCAACGGCGGGGGCAGGCAATGGTGGCCAAAGCAGAGGCAGCGCAAGGGCAGACAACAATCAAC
>JALLOS010000542.1:0-18744 GCA_036939435.1 Stephanodiscus minutulus
CACGGTCCAAAAACTCAACCATACCACAATCAACCGTCGGGGGCCTCTTAATGTTCGGTGAATCGGCCAGGGGACGGAACGGCGGCCCTGTTTGTGGCGACGGAAATTAGGGGGGATATTCGACGCTTGGGGGGGTGGAAGGCATTGGCAATTGGTGACCGGGTGGTCCATTTCAATGGCTCCGCTCGCTCGTACTGGATAAACACACCACAATCAACCTTGGTTAGGCTTGGTGGGGGCTGAATTGACCAGGGGACTGAGAAGCGGCTGCGTTTTGTGGCGTGCATTTTTTCAGAATTATGGCCGGCGGGGGGGTTTTAAGGCTTCATTAAATTGCAACCGGGTGGACGAATTTGATCGATCCTCCTGGTCTCTAGCCTCAAAAACATGACAATAAACCAGTGTGCGCCGGGGTGTGGGCTCGGACGGACGGGGGAAGGCGCAGTGGCTCGACGTTCAAGAGGGAAAATCGGCAATATTTGTAGGGGTGGAGGTGGTGGGATCGCCTTCATTTTTCGACTGGGAGGTCTAAATCGAACGATCCGCCCGGTGAAAATTACGGAAAACTTGACAATCAAACGTAGGACAATGGGGTTTGGGCTGAAACGGCCGGGGCATGGTGTGGCCTCTTCGTTTTTCAAAGGGGATTTTGGATTAATTTTTCGGGGGGGGGGGGTAGTAACACGCAGTTCTCCCAACGTCATACCCTCCGCCTGCATATGCTTTGAGGTGGCAACGAGGCCACGCTTCCTGCGTGCGGTATATCGCACGCGCATCTTCCCACCGCCGCCACTGGGCTGGATGAAGCGAGGCATTGTGGGTGGGGTTGGAAGTGAGATATGAGATGGATGTCAAGTGGGTTCACCATGAGACGAGAGTTTTGGTGTCTAAGAGCAAAGAAAGGGATCAAGTGAGATGGAAGTTAAGTGGGTTTGTACCTTACACAGAAAAAACCACCACAAACAATTTAGCCGGATTTTATTTGAGTACTAAATATCCTAAAATGTACATAACTCCGCCATCATATTTTCGATAGTAAACTCTACGTATGAATGTGTTTCAAACCCATCAAACCAACAGTGCGACAACCTAATTCCAACAACGTACTCAAAAAATTTAACCAACTGTCACTTCGTGCTGTACAACACAACAAACAACACAAGCAGCACACATAAAAAAAACTTCATGCACAACACAACGAACAACACAAGCAGCACACATAAAAAACCGACACCATGATCCCCCCGGCCGTCGGCTTCCAGCGGCTTCAAAATAATAGGTGAGTGTGATCGCCCGACGTCGCACGGTGATGCACAATCTCCGCAACACGGCGATGCAATTTTTTAAAGTGATAATAACTCATTCTTTATTTTATAACTACTTGTTCCACGTGCAGCTGATCTCCATCGGATGACATATCGACGACGACAACTATGGCGACGGGCGGCAACGACAATGACGATGGCAATGGCGCGACGGGATACGACGACGATGGCGACGACACGATGGCGACGGCGCAACGGGCGACGAAGTCAACGATGATGGCGACGGCACGATGAGCAACGACGACGTGGCGATGGCGTGACGGGTGACGAAGTTGACGATGATGGAGACGACGACGACTCTGGCGACGGGCGGCGACGACGACGGCGATGGCGACGGCGCGACGGGCGACACGTCGATGGCGACGGCACGACGGGCAACAAAGACGACGATGATGGCAGCGGCGCGACGGGATACGACGACGATGGCGACGGGCGACGACGATAGTCTAACTGAGTAAAACAATACGTTTTATCATGATTAACAATATATTGCATCTGTACAACAAATAAACTTGTAACTTCAGAACAAATAAATTGTTTAGCAGTTGAAACAATTAATTGTAGTTCATGACAATAAATTGTTTCATTAATTATGATACTAGTAACATTAAGTTTAACTAGAATAATTGGAGTTACAATTTATTGTTATGAGATCAACTTCATTGTTGCTAGAAGGACCAGGACACAGGAGTAACAATTAATTGTCACTGATCAACTTTGGCATCTTGTGAGGCAAGACGGCATTGCTGTTGCCATCCTCCCTCAGAGCTTCATCTGGCAGCCGCAGCCCTTCTTGGGGAGCACACCATTGACGTGCATCTCCACCTCGGCGTAGCCAACGTTTGTTGGTGATGTCACCTTGGTGTGATTCAGTGGATTTTCGAATGTTGGCAAGTGTTAGGGAACACAAAAAAGCGGATCGAAAAATCGCCTTTATTTTTCCTTAACTGTCCTCACACCCATGTCCCCCGCCACTGCCGCCCCCTCAACCGTAAATCGACTTCCATAGCAGGTTGGGCACTCACTATGTTGGCAACAACTGTGCACTGACAGTCAATGGGAAGGACTTTTGCATCCCCCACAAAAGGGAATCCCAAAGAAGGGGAACATCTTTGCGTCCCACACCACACACCACAAGTACGCAGTGAAGTCCACCCTGCTGCGCTACGAGATGTGCGTTGACATCCTCGGAGGGAATCTGGTGTGGATCCAGGGTCCCTACCCTGCTGGTAAGTTCACAGATATTAACATTTTCAGCAAAGTTTGAAGGCATTTCCTCGAGCCGGGCGAGCGGGTCGAGGCCGGCGACGACCAGGGCCACCGCGGCCACGCCGGCAAGATCAAATGCTCCGGAATAACGTGAATCCGGCAGAGAAGCGGGCAATGCAGGCCAGGGTAAGGGCACGACACAAGACGCTTAACGGGTGTCTCAAGAACTGGGGGATCCTCTCACAGGTCTTTCGTCATCACATCTCGCTTCACGGCGATGTGTTTCGGGCGTGCGCGGTGTTGACGCAGCTCACCGTCGAGAACATTGAGAAGCTTTTTAAGGTGAAGTACGAAGATTAGCAGTAGGATAAAATAATAAATAGTTATTTCAGCAAAAATAGATCTTTATTAATTAATGGAAGGAGGAGGGACGATGCGGAAGGGAGGGGCGGGGCGGGGGAGGATAATCTCCATGGTCAGGTGATTTAGGGGAGCCAGCCCCCCAAATATTTATTGAATTCCCTCAACCTCGTCGGGACCTCACCCGTTCCGTAGCACGTGCAATTTTCTACCTGGGAATTCATATGCTGGAAAATGGTACCTACCTAGTGTTGGTGACGATGATCCAAATGAACATAATAGGGTAGCTTTGTACAAATAACAACAAATCAAGGATGTCGTCGTGGGTAGATCGAATGAGGATGGAGCCCCTAACATCTGGTCCACCATCGGGGACGGCGGCAACTCCTAAAAGAGTACTATCTTCCGCGAAAGACAACAACCCAGACGACGACCGACCCCTGGAATTCAACATCGCCTCCCTCAATTTGCTGGCGGAATCGTACCTGACGCCCCGCTCACATCCCGGATTGCCGAGTAGGTACGCCGATGTGGCATTCGACCCCTCGAGACGACGGAAGTTGCTCCTGGAGACTCTCGAGAGATTTTGCGGCCCTCGCACCCCCGCTGCGGCCGAATCGCACGACGACGACGACGACGACGCGACGCGCAAGTGGGACGTCCTCGCCCTCCAGGAGCTGGATCTGGTCGAGGACGGCGACCCGATCCTTCCCGCTTTCGAGTCGTGGGGGTATCGCGTGGTCAGGACCCCGAGCGATCAGCGGAGGGATTGCTGCGCGATCGTCTACGATGCTGGCAAATTCACCCTGAAACATTCCGAGGTGGTGAGGTTCGATGACCTGGCGACCTTGAAGCACGCGCGCGCCGAGGATGGAAGCGAGGGTCCGAGAAATCACGAGGACGATGGTGGTAGCGGCGATATCTGCCTTCTCAAGGCCAACGGCACCCCCGTGACCTACCACAACATCAAGCCCGGCAGGTCCAACTCGCCGCCGGAGTTGACGGGCATGGTGCGGTCGTTCCTGCGTAGGAATTGCGCCGTCGTGGTTCGCCTCGAGTCCGTCCTCACCGGACAATCGGTCGTCGTCGCGTCGGTCCACCTGTACTGGCACCCCGGCTACGAGTACGTGAAGCTCTGCCAGGCGAAGTACCTGTTGGATTTCGTCGCCGCGTTCGCCATCATGGAGCAGAGGAGGGCAGCAGCGGACGCGACAACGACGACACCGACGAAAACGACGACGACGACTCAACAGGTGCCGTCCGTCATCATTTGCGGGGACATCAACTCGAAGCCGGGGAGCGCCGTTCATAAGTTGTTCGTGGAACCTCATGTTGATGCCAGGACTGTGGCGCCATGGCGGTACTTCTGGGATCAAGACAACGAGGAGATGTATACGGAGGAGGATGACAACGGTAGTACCGCCAAGGAGGAGGAAGGGGTGGGACGGCGTGACGAGGTAACTACGGAATATTATTCCGACATCGACAGCGGCAATGAGTCTTCCGAGATTGCAGCTTCACAGCAATATCACGATCACGTCCTTGTTGGGGATGATCCAACAGACACGATAAACTCCTCCGACTTTCCAACCGTAATTAGTGACCCGAAGAAGGAAAGGGCAAGTGGGCAAAACGTGATGATCGAATCGACGGGAATTTCTTTTCCCGCGGGTGGGTACATGATGAGCGAACTTACTACTAATTTTACCGCTTTTTGTGGGATTATATGCGAAGCACCTGCACCAAACACCCTGAAAGTTGAACCTACAGAAGCTAATGTTGATACGAGTTACGACGACTTCAAATCAAACCAATACGAAAGCCAGCTCTTAGATACCACCAAAATCGAAATATTAGAAACTAGCATTCCAGATATTGATCCTGCAGAATCAAATGATCACATCAACGGTGCCGACGATCACTCGAAAGCATCACTTGCGATGCGCAGAGTTCTGAAACACCACACACCACAAGATTATCATCACTCGACACCACCATTGCCAGTAAAGTACATGCTTGATTACACATTAAACCGGTTCACAAGGTGAGGTTCGTTTTCGTTCATGCGCGTAGCCCTCTTGCAACAGTGCGCTCATCATTTTATCATCCTCGAAGGTGGCTGCGACTTTTAGGAATTGATGCCAGGTTGGAAAGATTAGAGGAGGAAACAGAACGCACTAGCGGTGGCAAAATGTGAGTGTTTTACGATGAATTTGCCGCCAATATTCACTGGAGCTCTCAAGCTCACCATACTGGCATGGTTTATTACCATATATTTACCACCAGTGCCCTATTCGACCACTGTAATAACGAACGACGGACACTTATAACGACATCCTATAAGCTCCTGCTCAGAAAGGACTGCCCTCCTGGAGCCTACCTTCTTGACCCGAAATCTACCTCCTATCTGGAAGAAATGCTACCCCGTCTCCTCCGAACTCATGGTGTTGAGCTAACGCCTAGCACTTTTCTCACCCGGTGTGTTCTGTGCAATGGGGGCATATATCGGGTATCGACTGAAGAGGAAAAGAGAGCTGTATTTACACAGCATGATGCGCCTGGTTTGTTAGATTGCAACTTAGATGAAGTCGAGGTATTCAGATGTACACGATGCTCGCAAGGTTATTGGTGGGATGAAAGACCGGCGAGTTCGGCTTCTCGCTCGTTTAACCAAGCGACAAAGCTGCTGCGTTTATGCTTGCGTGGGGGGGTCGCCTTAAAGGATGAAACCGCAACTGAAAAAAATAATAGGCTCAGGCAGGACCTCATGGGTGCATTTGAGTTCGTCGATATTTCAAAAGAGCGCGAGGCCCAAGACCGGTTAACGAGTGAAAATCATGAACTTGCCGTGATCGAGTGGCTGAATGAAGAGAAACTGAGTAGTCCCTTCAAACTCAAAAGTGCAATGGCGCTAGGTGGCACTGCCACTGCCAGAGAATCACTACCTTTCACGAACGTGACGAAGGAATTCGTCGGAACCTTGGACTATATTTTTTTCTCCGAGCAACGATTCGAGCAATTGTGTAAGCTTACCCTTCCGACATCGTTCAAAGAGATGAATCCAACAGGGATTCGTCAAGGGCATTTGATTCCCAGCGACATCTGGCCGAGTGATCACATTGCGGTGGGTGCTCGCTTAAGACTGAAACGAAAAGATACTCCTGCCGTCGATCGCCTTCACATATCTCCCCATACTGGAGCAAGTAATGATGCAGTCAGTGACAAGAGCACAACGAATAATTCTACTGAACCGCATGGTCGCACCTGTGGTTGCGGCTGCGTACCCCAAATTCTGTCCCTATTTGAGATGGCTGCGCTCAGGAAGAAAGCAAGGGAGAAAAAGATGGTGGGTACAGGCAGCAGGTAGATTATAATCTACTTAGCAGAGATGGAACTACTCAGATGACTCTATTTATCAAAAATGCACCTCTACAGTTGTCAGCAAAAATGAAAACTACTCTTCCTAATAAACTTCCACATGCCATTGATTGTTCTTTTTCAGCTCGCTCAATTTGTCATTCCAAACAACACCCTGGCTCTGAGCTACGGCTTCCAGTGTCTCCAGAATGGGTGGCATCATTCCCTTCAACCCGCAGAAGTAGACATGTGCACCGGCATCTAATCGAGAAAACAGTTCCTTCCCATTTTGGGCGATGACATGCTGAACATAGAGTTTGCCACCATCGATAGAGTTCGTCATTTCTCGGGATATGGCGTAGTCAATCCTTAGCTGGCCAGGCGAAGCTACGGATAGAGTTGGGTGCGAAAAGGGTAGCACGAGACTAAAATGAGATCAACGTTGCAAGTGGTCGATATCAAAAGTGATGAGTGTGCATAGGACTTACCATTTCTCATCATGCAGTCGAACTCTTCCTTGTACAGCAACCCGCCACTAACGGGCACCCCCAAGACCAGCCAGGCGCTGCCACCGAACATATGTCTCGCTAACGTATTTTCCGTGAACAATCTATGCATAAATCCACGGAACGGAGCGATTCCAGTCCCAGTCGCGATCATGATAACATCCTTCGTGGGATCCTTGGGGAGCAGCATTGTCTTCCCCACCGGTCCCGCGACCGAGACTTCATCCCCGGGGCGGACGTCGCACAAGAAATTGGAGCACACTCCCTTCTTCGCGGGATCCTTCTGTCCGGTTATGGGATCGAAGTATTCGGCTCGTCTGACGCAAAGGCTAATGGTGTTGCCGTCCAATAGATCCCCATAACGGGTGGAGGCAATGGAGTAAAGTCGAGGTTTGTTGTTGCGACCGCTCACCAAATCCGTGCCGGGGGGTATGACGCTGAGAGATTGTCCTTAAAATCCAAGCGTCGCAGGGAAGAAACCGAGAAAATTGTACGTGAGAATTTTCAGGTTGGAAATTGCGATCAATAATACATCAACCACATCAAAACAGATCAACGAAGACCACCGGAATAAAACTGTGGGGAGATTCCACGCAGTCAAACAAAAAGGAATGTTCGACTGTTACAATACTGGTCCCTCCCAAGCCCTAAGAAAGAGCTCATTTCATCGACACTTTTCAGTGCCGACACCTTCTCTATCGCATTCAAACAGGGGCCAACCTTGAGCATGGAATAATTATTGGCTCGGCCGGCCTGTGATAGGGAATGCATTTTTGCACACAAGTTCCTTGTGTATGCGCACGATGAAGATGGGGAAAAAAAAGTTCTCTCACCCTCGACATAGTGAAAACCGGCGGGGAGCTTCATGATGATGTGCTCGATGTCGCCCGGCGCATCGTCGCTGATGAGCCTGGCGCGCCCGAGTACCGTGGCGGTGACGGGCGACTGGGGCTTGGCGAAGTTCAGCGGCAATTCGCCGTTGGAATCGAGATGCTCGAGGAAGTGCTGCGCGTCCCCGATCGACACCCCGGCGGGGGGGGCGTCGACGATGTTCTGGGGCGGAACGATCGCGAAGGCCGCGCCGTTGGAGACGCGTTCGAGGAGATTGTTCGTGCCCTGCAATTTCCCGTCCTCGTTCGGATCGAAGAGGGATAGGTCGCCGGGCGCCTTGATGCTCACTCCCGAGCCGGCCTTTTTGATGAGGTCCGGGGCCGATGGGGTGAACGCGAGTGCCGCCTTGGTGAGCGAGGCTGCTGCGGCGCCGAGGTAGAACAATCTTGTTACCATGGTTGATTTGGGTTTAGGATGTGAAGATAGAGAAAATGTGACATTCGTTTAGTTGATGGGTGGTTTGTGATGTGGTGGACAGTTGCTCGGTTGTTCCAGCGTTGCGTAGGAATAGTACGCATCATCCATGTACACTTCGCGCCAGCTGGTCGCCAGTTTCCCAGTTTTGGGCTGCTGCCGGCCTCGCCAGAGTCTTCTCTCTTTTCTCTCCTGCCTCTCGCTCCCTCTCGAGTAATATGGTGCGAGCGGAAAGCTTCGGCAACAATGGCGTTGTTCTTCTCAGGAACCTCGGAACCCGTCATGTAAGGAGATGTGAGCAAACCGTCATCCTCCTCGACTTCCCCATTCCGACTTGGGGAGGCCGATGGTGATCAATACATTGGTGAGTCTTCCGGTGAGACAGTTGGTTGTTGGTTGTAGGTATCTATTGCGTTGTGAGGACACGGTCAGTGCGTGATAATGATAAGAGGGATGATTTCGCAAGAGAGGGAAAGTCGTGCGTACGAACGCGTCGCTAAGTTGTTATGACACCTCCATCTGGTCTACTACTCTAAAGATCTAACCTTAAAAGATACATCAAAATACACGACAATCAGCATGCACAAACTCACAGTCAGGAGAGAACCAAAACAATAGCAACAACGCATGCCATAATGGAAAACAATGTCCCCGAAGTTGTCACGGCTAGTTCCAACAATGGAGTTTCGGATGATCTTTCAGTGGTCCACGGAGGGAAGCAGCATCCCGAAGTAGAAGTAGTAGCATGGGGAAATTCATGTACCGAAGATACTGATTTGTTTGAGCCGGCTGGAGTGGAGCCCGGGCGTATGGAGGAGGAGAGACTGGCACTTCAAGTGGAGACGGCGAGAGTGGAGGCCGATGGTGCTCTGTTGGAGGTTGAACGCCCTGGGGAAGGATTGGTTGCCAAAAGCAGTCAGGATAGAACCAAGAGCAACGAGATCACGCATGCCATGATGGAATATGTTCCCGAAGTCGTCGTGGCCCCGGGCTGCATCCTAAGTTCCAACGAAAATGTGGCGGTGGCGGAGCCTCTCCTCGCAGGCGAAGCCACAACTGATCTTGAACCAACAGGTCGTATTAATATGGAGGTGTGTGATCGAGATCTTTCAGTAATCTGCGATCATGCTCGTTCATCAATATTTCCGATGCTTTCTGACGATTGTTGTCTTCAATGTTTTTCCGACTCGCGCACTTGCAGATTGTTCAAGACATAGCTCTACAATATTCACGCGACCACTCGAACATTCGGGGCACCACATCAAATGCAGAATCGATTTCTTTCGGCCCTACGCAGCGACAGGATACGACATCAAACATCATGAATCCCGACGTCAAAGCGTCGGGAGGAGAATCTTCAGTTATCAACAGTATTTTTTCCTTGACGGAACCAGAAGTGGATGGTGGAGTTCTGGATATCCACGAAGGTCAACATCTTGAAGTAGTAGCACGGGGAAACTCATGTACCGAAGACACCGATCTGGTTGAGCCGGCTGGAGAGGAACCCGGGCGCATGGAGCAGGGGAGGCTGGCACCTGCAGTGGAGACGGCGAGAGTGGAGGCCGATGGTTCTCTAGTGCAGGATGAACGCCCTGGTGAAAGTTTGGCCGCGGAATCAATCGAGCAGGCGGGTCAGGACAGAATCGATAAGGAGCTAATCGACAGAGATAGAGTAATGGCCGAGACGGCTGAAGTGCAACTGGGAAAGTCAGGGGATCCTCTCTGGCCAGGGTGGACATCGGAAATACTTTCGGAGGGTGGGAGGCAAAATCGTTTGTACTGGGTGCCTCCATCAAGAGAAATTGCGTTTCGTGAATGGCAACAGGCAAGCGACTTTGAACATCTAAGGGTTGAATGTGACAATGATGAAGATAAAGCTTTGGCCAAGTTGAAAAAAACGACTACCAAAAAAATTAGGTATAAGCGACTCTCCAAGCCAAGGCAGAAGACGACACGAGTGACGGCTGAGTACAGGGAAATGAAACGTGGGTTGCCCAACCGTGTCGTGTCTCCGGAGCAATACGATGTGGAGGCACATCTAAACAGAGCCACAAAAGAAATCGCGTTAAGTGAGAGAGGGAAGCAACAGAACAGGACTCCACTTCCAAGGTCAGGGCAGATGACGGGACACTTTCGCAAACCCATGGCCGTCGACCAAAAATGGGCATCGTCGCTTGTTGGACTCCGTCTAAAAGTCCCTGCGCACTGGTGGAATAACTGGTCTGGAAACACACTCTACGCTGGCCAAATTGCTGACATCAATTTTTCAGATGATGCCAAGCGTTACTTCATGTTGAAACTGGACTCTGAAGAGAATCGAAATCTCTACCCATTGCGTTACGATGCCGTCCTTTGTTATGCAGACAAAGAGCATCCTACCCACTCAAGGTTTGACCTTCCGGAGAAGCCTCCTGCTCCTGCCGATCCAAATGTAACAGAATCCGGCAAGAGAAAGTGTAGAGAGGAGCTTGTCCAAGCTGTTCCAAAGGCAAAGAAGTTGCAGAAGACGAGTCATAAGGCAGCAAAGAAGTTGTCAATTGGTTGCATCAAATCGAAAGGCAAAAATACTCCAGTTATCAAGTCAACTAAAAACCACTGCGATAGCCCGGCTCGTAAATTGTATCACAAGGACTCTACTCCGAGCTATTTATGGGTCTCCCCTTTCAAATCATCTGCCCGACCGACTCTCAACGATGGTCTAAACTGCAGCAACATCAAGATAACCCGCCTCAAGGAAACGAAGAAGACATCTTTCTTTGAAGATAAATTTAAGGGTCGAATTCTTCTTGTTGAAAGTAGCCTCAATCAGGGCACTGTCCCCGAGAAGACAGTTACGTATGTAAGTGAACATGGTTGACATTGCGCCCGTCATCGTCAAGTGTGCAAATAGTCTGTATCAACTTGAGAATGGCCTTAACTCAACGGCCGTGTCCTGTGTTCATACTTTGTAATACCTCGTAGGATGGCAAGAAATACTATCTGGCCTCCGCAAAACAGAACAAGAAAAAAATGGGTGGGCGTATGCAATTCGCGCAAGAGAAAACCATAGAACTCATGTACGTTCACAAGAAGGGCCTTCAGAAAGAGCTTGAGAAACTTTGTTGTTTTGGCTCGTTGAAACCAGAGAAAGTTGTCGCCAGGCTTGGTAAGAATATTAGTCTTTCCCTGTAACTTCCCTTTCAATCGTCCACTCAATTCATCTCTCAATGCACACAGGACACCTCCAAGCGGAGGCTAAAAAAATATTCGACATTAAGGCTTCTAAAATTGAATTAATGGAAGAAGAAGAAGAAGAAGGTCATGAGGGTAAGAATGCTAAATTGTGCATGAGCGTTTGATACATAGTTTCCACCTCTAACATCGTATGTATGCCCAATTTCACATCGCATCAAGGCTGTGGTTTCTGTCCAGAGGATTTTTTCAACGAGGCGAAGTTGAATATGAACTCCGATGCAATTCAAGTTAGAATCATCGGTCCAACGATTGGTATGGCGAAGGGCATGCTACTGAAAAAGCGAGGGATTACTTGCATTCAGCTACCAAAAAGCATGATCAAGGCCCCACGCAGTAAGATTTGCTCTGAAAAAGGCGTGACGTTTATCATCAAAAATGAGTTCCCGAGTGAAGAGAATATACAGATGGGCCGCTTCTTGGATCCTGATGCGATACAGGCGAACAAGAGTTGGATGACGAAGGAACATAGNACAGATGGGCCGCTTCTTGGATCCTGATGCGATACAGGCGAACAAGAGTTGGATGACGAAGGAACATAGAAAGCCGCTGAGTTCTATGTATCAACGGATGCTGATTGGGTATGGTGTCAAAGAGTCAGATGTTAGAGCATATACACGAGCAGCAAAAAATCCAAAGCACTTGAAACACGGTGAGGCATTGATGCGGGCAATGTGCCACATTATTCCCGGGCTCTCGATTCTTACGGTTTGAAATTCACCTTCTTCGTTGTTATAGCTCACTTGAAGGGTTGCATAGATCCAACTGGGGCCCTTCCAAAGAAGAAAGTCTTCATCTCTGGATATACCACAGACAGCGACTACAATCGTGCACTGTTTGGAAAAGTCCATACAAAGGTGTACCTCTCTCGAAGTCCGAGCTTGGAACCCACAGATGCGAAATTGGTGTCTGTCATTGGGAGCAAACCAAAAGAGATGAGCAAAGGTGATTGGGATATGCTTTGTAGCTATGGGTTTGGCACTATAATTTTTCCAAGGTCAAAGAAGAAAGCAACTCCCTTGCCGCGTGTGATTGCAGGTATGAATATTCCAGATTATTTGGATTGTCATTGTATCATTTCTTACCCAATGACTTTTTATCGTCGTGTTCCTCTGTGAATGAAAGATGGGGATCTTGACGGTGATGGTAAAGAAAAATTGGCATTCCGAATCTTTCATTTTGTTGTACCTCGCGTCCGTTTTCTCATACTTGATGGGTCCTTTGACTATTTGGCAGACTACTTTGTGATGTGGGACGAAAAAATATTGCATCACCTGATTCACAGTGATAACAAACTTACATCCAAGGCAAGACGAGAACTCGTCAAGCTGGAGCTGCCAGCTGGTAAGTCTGTGGACAAGAAGACGACATACGCTACAATCCCAGACAGTAAGTGGCTGAGCAAGACGCAGGACGTAATGCTGTGAGTACTGGGTGTAGTGTAGGTGTTTGGGATCCTCTTGATATTGATACGATTACTCACTCCCCTCTTTGTGTGTGTGCGTGGAACGGCAGCGATTTTCCTCGACAACGAGCCGCTACCCAGCTTGTGGGTAAGCTGTACACGTTGTGCAAAAAATCTTCGGAGAGGCCTCATGGCGTATTTGATCTTTTTGACAAGGATGCAATTGCTTATGCGAAGTGAGATACGCATGCATGGACTTTTGCCCGTCATTCGCGTTGAGTTTGACTGACATCTTGCTTTCCCACTTCATCAAAAAGGGCGTACAAAGATTCTATGGATGTTCAGAAACATGGCGGAAAGATTTACCTTCCGGGACATCTACACGAGAATCTGACAGAGTCTCTTCAGCAAGTATTAACATCAAAATGCATTCGGGGTGCAACGGCGAACGAAGAATCAGTTTCTTATGGACCTAGGCACCGACAGAAGACGTCCCCAAACAAAGATTGAGAATGGTCAATTATCAGCAGGGACTTTTCGGCGATGGAACCAGAGACAGAAGGTGGTGTTTTGGATGATTCGGTGATCCACGAAGGTCAACATCCCGACGCAATAGCGTGGGAAAAATCAGAAAGGAGGCGGGACGTCCGGAGTAGGGGGGACTGGAACCTGTAGTGCAGACGGCGAGTGTTGAGGCCAATGGTGCTCTCTTTGAGGTTCAACGACCAGCGGGACGTTTGGCTGGCGAAGCAGAAGATCAGACTGATCTGGGCAAATCTCTTCCGGGGCCAGGGTGGATATTGGAATATGTTGCTGAGACTACAGGGAGTTTAACTAAGTATTGGGTTTCTCCATCAACATACGGGTTTCGTCAAAGGAAGCAGGCGTTTGAGTTTGAAATACTGAGGGTAGAATATGACAATGATGAAGTAAAAGCTTTGCCTGAGTTAAAAAAATCGAAGTAAGATGAGTGCCTCTCAACAGGGAGGAAGACAAAATGAGTGATCAAGGCATCAGGGACAAAGAGATAGGAATATTCGTGATCACACAGCTCTACCAATAATGAAATAGAGGATAATGCCCTAGGTAACTGTTCTGGCTCCTTCTTTCTACGCTGTTCAAATAGAGGGCGTTCACAGCAACCCTTGTTTTCGTGACTTGCGTTTTTTACTAATTGTTTGCCCACAGTCGAAAATGGTGACCAAAATGGGATTCGTTGTCAACGGTGGGCACCAGTAATACAATATTGAAGTAAAGGTGTTAGTTCATGTTGCATATAACGCTACTTTTATGTACGTTTGTGGGCAACAACATAATCAATGATGACATATTGTAGTAATGCAGGCAAATTGCTGGTGATTTCATTCACCACACGGATGTGGTGGTACGATGTGGGGCGCATCGCCCACTGGAGCACCTCGCGGTCTTCGCTAGAAGCCACTGGATGCCGCCATTGGGCAAGTGCTTGCATCGCATTGCTGCAGCAGCCGCCCAACAATTTTGTTTAAGACACAAAACAATAACAAAAACCTACTTTTAGCTAGCAATTTTATGGTAGATCGAAGCCAAAAGTTGTTAAGAGTATCGTACCCTAAAATTGACCATCTACTCTGCTCATCAATGCAGAAAACTTCACTTATGGTGGAACACTAAGCTTGAAGAGGAAGAGCTCACACATTTATAGCCACCAAATGTTGTCAGATGCCACAAATTTGAGATTTTATAAACCTAGAACGAAGCTATTTAAAGAAGGGGTTGCATATGCACCAATTTGGTTTAAGCTGTCAAGTACCACGTGACAGATAGAGCAAAGGTACATGCTGCATCTTTTAGAAATAAGATGATTATGTCAATGGATTTCACTGTATTGGCCAGATTTATTACAGCTGTGCATAAAATGTTCACTAGGACAGCATGCATACTACTTTCCAGTAGTATAGCATTTGCTTGTGGATTCTTGATACTGTTGGTTAGATGCCGCCCTTGTCTCAACAAGGCTATTACACCATCCAATTTGATTCAGATGCATCGGGGAAAATACATCTACAAGAGATTACTAATGGGTATTGCAGGGTTCTCCGGATATAGTTAAAGCTAAAGCTCAAATGTTGGAACTAATGGAATCCCTAGAGTTTGCAGAAGTGTAAATGTTAAGTGATTACCGCTCCTCTGCATCACTATTAGAGGCAGCTTTGAAGACCAACTAGCAAAACTACTAGAAGAGGTTTTCAAATAACTTTGCAATGCCCACTTAGAAGTCAACACCAAAATATTGACATTCTGTGCACTTGAAATAGAATACCTGGGATACATACTCACGAGAGATGGTATCAAACCTTACGCTTATATTATATAGGTACTGTAATACTTGCGATTGAACCTCCTTAACTTGGCATTGTACTTACAACACTACCGTGACTTCTGGACACGACAAAGCAAAGTGCTAGCCCCTCTGATCTGATGGATAATTTTTCTGGGAAAAACTCCGAGTCTTGGTCAGTTTAAGGAACTGTTTTTTACAATACATTATGAACATTTTGTTTTTTATCATATTTGTACTCTAGCAACAAAAAACTCTCTATCCTACCCTACCGTACAACAATATGCAACGTAGGAATAGTACTGTTTGACATTTGACAGCCGTCTATATTGTTGATCTTCCAACAAACACCCCCACCATGTGGTGTTGTTTGCTCCTTCAGCGTTATTACTTTAGTGAACCAGCTCACCCCACCCCTGGGAGCCTCCTTGTAGGGGTTGTTAGAGGTCGCAGCAAAAGGGTTTTATATCATTTGATTATCTAGCCAAGAAATAAAGTAATTACTATTTACAATATCTGTTTTTTAGTTTTTTGCCTTCCTCCCTTTGTTCTCCCTCCGAAAACAATGGATCCACAATCCCCCACATGCTCCCCCCTGGTCACACCGTCTCTCCAATATACACCCTCCTTCGATCCCCTCAATTTTAGTAGTTGGTTGTTGCGTGTCCTTGCTGTTCGGTGGTTGCCTCAGGCCTTGGGGTGATTTATATTCATTTTATTTTTGTCTCACCAATCAGTGCCCCAAATGATAGGACAATGCCCCCACACACATTCCACCCCTCCTCTGTAAGCCCTACACTGCCGCATATGCTGGTGCTGGGTCTTGGTTGGCTGTTGTATCTTCCTATCGATTTGGCAGCCGTCTAAGGTCAAGGCCTTGACTTTCTCTATTTTTTGATGATGTATATCAGCGCCCCAAACAAGGGAACTGACAAAGGTGAGTGCAAGCCCGACACCGCGAGCCTTGAATGAGCTCATAGTCATAGGGAGTGGCAGCACCAAGATCTGAGGCCAAGTTGGCAGTTGCTATGGAGGGAGAGGACAAAGCCTCTGGGTGGGCGGTACTAGGGATGGGGTGGCTCATGATGGTTGTTGTGTGTTGTGTGTTGTGTGTTTTGTGTTTTGTGTACCAACAATGTACTGTAGAAGGTTGATATCGGATCAGCAAAAATGGCCAATTTGTGCAGCCTCGTAAACAAAAATGAATCCCCAAAAATATCAAGGCATGTGCAAAGTTTTCATGCTGTGAGGACTTTACATATGCCTACACATTTGGGTGAAATAGTAGTTTTGGTAGCGTTTTGAGCCTGCAAAAAGTGAGCATAAATTTACCTAGAAGTGTACCTAGCTATGTTTATTAATTTTTTACCATGACTTTGGGCTAGATAGATATGTGGTATCTCTACCAGGAAAATTATCCATCCTCTCACCTCTCTGGTTGGAAAGTGTGGTCAGACTTGAGTTACCAAACCTAAAGAAACCAACAATACCCTGGCATTGGCATTAGGATGTTTGCCAGCAATACCCGCATCACCCAAGATGCATGGGTGCAAGCCTGGGTGGCTCACTTTGTAACACCTCTAAAATGTACTTACGACGAGTACGACTGACAAGTCACGAGTCAGAAACCACACAAAAAGCACAAACAACATGACAAACAACATCACCATGGTGTTGGAGCCGCTCACCCCTCCAGCGGCATGGATTTGATGAACCCATGCCGCCTGGGGGGTGGGCGGCCTTGCGCATGTTTGTTCCAAGGCCGCAGTCGAAGCGATTTAATAGATTCAATAAATTAAAGTAGAAATTAATGTATTTACACTAGCCTCTAGTTTAATCGAAATTGGGCTCGTCCGCCGGCGACAATGGTGGCCGAAACGGCGTCCATTGTCGTTGGCGACAGCCAATGCCATATGAATAAGCTAATAACAGCTATTAGATTAATATCGTAACTCGACGTTAGTTTAAATGGACCATAATATGGTCCTTGTCCTTAGCTACAATTATTCCAAGCAAAAACACCGGTGGCGACAAACGAATGCACCTCCGTCGCTGCGGAGGCGGTGAAGCAGTGCATGAGGCATCGCCTGATGCAGCATGATCAGGGCTTCACCAGAAGCCACTGGATGCCGCCATCGGGCAACCACTGGCTTCGTATCGCCCTGGCGGCCGCCAGGGCGACAGCAAACAAAACAAAGGTGCAAAATGTGTCCACTTTGCCAACCAGTTTGATGGCCATCGCGGTGCGCCAGTACTATACCGCGCGCATCACGCGATGGAGGAGGCCCATGGCTTTCATAAAAGCCACTAAACGCCGCCATCGGGCGAGCACTCGCTCTGATAGGCATCAATCGGACATGCCTACCCCTATTTCAGGGGTTTATTTCATCGTCAAATTGTTGAAAAAGAGCTCAAGTTGCCTCAATAGCAATAGGGGTGTGACACATCTAACTGATGAGAAGCACCTAAATAATACGTCAGAATACTTTGTTGGGGTGGTTAATATAGCATTTAATCATTAAAACAATCGATTTGTATTACATATCATTAACCATTATCTCCTTAATATTTATAAAATCGGACATTGAAAAAACCTGTAAAATGTCACGTTTACGAGTTTTTTGGTCCACCCAGGCTTGCACCATACCAGGAGGAGGAAGGCAAACGAAGGTGCCCAAGCAGCGATGACGAAGACAATGGCAACAGTAGAGGAGGACAGGGCCAAAACAATTGCCGCAATTGATATTGAAGGCACAAACGATGGCGCAGACAATCCAGACGCAAACAAAGACGGCGGTGATGGTGACGGCGGCGGCAACGGCGGCACGATGCTCGCGAACTAATCAGTATGCATACTCTTGACGCAAGAATATTTGGGGTGCAGTTGGCAACTTGCACGGGGTGGGATACACAACAGATTTGGCAATCGAGTGTACGAAGTGTATGGGAGGAGTAAATCAGTCACGGCAATTCTAGATGCTATAATCACGGACACACAAGCAAGAATTGCGAGGTTTTAATGGGCTTGTATTTTATTCGCACATGGGCATGGGTGAGTTCCATTGGAGGGAGGAGGGGGACATCAACTTTATCGTTAATTGAAAATAGATAAGTACTCGTTTTAGTGGTGTTTATTTGAGTGCTGGAGGGTCTACGGTATCCTACGTCTACGTACATTTGTACCAGATCCGAAACACCCTCTTGCGAACAAATTATTTGACATGTTTGGTGTCAACCATGGCGCCGAGCGGCTTTGGCCCATATCATGGCATGTCCCTTGAGGACTCCCAAACCAAGTGCATAGGCGTCATCCCCACACCATGGGCGGTGACCCATGCGCTTGGTTTGGTGACACTTCCTCCACAGCAAGAGTAGGCCGGTCCGTTACACAGAGCAAAAAATGTTACAGTTGAGATATTGATGATGCTGTGGATGAATGTCAATAATAAGTTGATGTTTCACTAATATATTAACACTTAAAGATCCTTAAACAGCAGCGCGCTCTCCATCTGCCGATTCTGTTACTTCTGCTCTTAATTCCTCCTGTAGTGATGTGATTGCTTCCTCTGCATCCTACGTATTCATCGCATCCCATTTCTTTCGCAACTCGTCTCTCTCCTCCCGATAAAAGTGGTTCACCTCTGCCTTCAGTTCTCTCTTCTTCAGCGCTGCCTCACGCCGGTATTGCATGTTGCTGATATCAATGTTTGTTGCATGAAGAGCAAC
>JALLOS010000544.1:0-11733 GCA_036939435.1 Stephanodiscus minutulus
AACATGCTGCGCGACAAGTCTATGTCGTTAAAACTAAAGAATATATGTGTTATTACTATTTATTAGCTATTTAAAGGCACGCCGCATCGTCGACGCGCCGTGCCTGTGTGTGCCGCATTTCCTATTACATGGCATGATGATATCTCGCCATCCTAACAGGCCTAATTGATCGCATAGGGTATTTAGAGCCGATGGGCGTTTTAGGAAGGCGAGCGTCAAAGAAATGAGCTCGTAGTGCCACTGCACTCCCGTTGATGATTGGTTGTTGTTTGTCGCCATCAACTATCCCTCACCCGCTTCACCGTTCGCGCTCGCTCTTCATCCGACGCCCAGCCGTCATCGTCGCCTGCCGCCGTACGACCATTGTCGCCGTCGTCATCGACCCCCACCATGCCTTTGCTGCCCCCGCCGATGGTTGCCGGTTGTTTGTTGTTTCACCGCCCCTTTGCTCGCTCCCACTGTCCTCCATCTGCATGCTCTCGTCGTCCATCCGTCATGTGATTGTCGAGGAAGAGGAGGGAGGGCAAAGCCGGATGCATCCACTTCCCATTTCCACAGAGATGGAGCCAGCACTCATTCGGCGCCGCCTGGTGCTTTGCCTTGCATTGTTGGTGGCATGTCAGCAAGCGGCGTCTTGGTCCGCGTCCCCTGATGGTGAACAGTGGAGGGGGGGCTGAGAGCTGGGGGTTTTGGTTTTTGTGCTCACGTCAGCGTCATTTTCCCTTCCCGCCACTGAAACAAATGCTCCACTTAAAAGAGGACCTTGGTACTTATGTGGGCAGAGTTGGTGGTAAATTGCGACCACTTTTGGCTAATGGATCTAAAGAGGTTGCATCACTGTGACAAGTTGATGATTGGCGGGCGCCAATTTTTGGCCCGACGCCACAGCGCACTGGGAAAGAGACAAATTAAGATCTCTCTCTTTCAGCGGGGGATTAGGGCGCGCCAGCCCCACTCGAAATAATCATCGTATCATCACGGAGGAATCAGTAAATATCGACACCCCCAGGGCTTGAACAGTGAAATCCTAAAATCTAGAGTATTCGTCCGCTTCCCGGCCTCCTCCACAAAACATCATACATCATTCCCACTACTTGTCCTTCAATCCAACTGCCCAATCATGTCCACTGCCGCCACCGTCCCAGCATCAGCCCCCGAGGCCGAGCAATGCCCCGCCGAGGAGGCTCCGAAGGTAGTGGAGGCGGATATTTCCGCCGAACCCTACGCCGCCGATGCCGAGGTCGCCGAGGTAAGCAACGACACGTTGGTGCTCCCAACGATGGCCGTGGCCATCGTCATTGGTCCCTGGAGGATCTCATTCCAAGCAACGGATCTTTGCTCACTGTCGACCACCCACCCTCGCCTAACCTCTTTTCCTAGCAGGCCGTCGACGCACCTGCATCGGAGGACGCCCCATCGACGGAGGCCGAGCTCGCGGAGGCGCCCGAGGCCGCGACGGAGGAGGAAAAGTCCGCCGCACCCGAGTCCTCCAAGAAGCGTACCGCCGACGCCGCCGACGTCGCCGACGAGGAGATGGTGAGCGAGAAAAGGGGTCGCCGGGGTGTGGGGGGAGGGGGGCGGACGAATCCCTTTTTCCTTTTTTTTCGTTGTCGTCATTGGTCCTTGATCTAACAACCCTCGCTCGTCGGTCATCCATCGAATTCTTGTATTTTCTCCTTCCGCGCAGGACGGGAGCCCGCCCAAGAAGGTGGCCGGCGACGACGCCGGTCCGGTCGAGGGTGAGACGGAGGATCCCACCTCCGTCGCTTCATCCGAGGAGAAGAAGGTCGAGACCGCCGCCGAGGCCGCCGTCGCCGCCGCCGAGGCCCCCGCTGTCGCTCAGCAATGAGAGAAAGGATACCCCATCCTTTTCACACAGAACGCGACGAGTCTCTGTCGGGAGTCTACATTGACATCCCTTTTTATTCATCACACGTAGATTTGTCCTTTTTTGCACGACATACATAAAAATAAATCATTGCTTACCTGCTACCAACAATTTTGTATTGGGTATTATTGAGCAGTGTGATGCAACTGACATCTAAAACAGCAATGAGTACTTAAGTATTCGCATGACTTCAAGAGATAGATCAAATGACACCTCGTATTCGTGTGTGGCGATATCTCTTGGTACCTCTGGCGGCACCGCTTTCTCTGCGCAAAAACGAGCAGGAGTAATTTTTCAAACACTGACCCGAGCGCAACAACTTTGAGTATCCCCAACTTTCCGTCTCTGGCTTGTCTGACTGCCTCATCAGGACACAATGCCAACGCTGCACCGCATCCTTAAGTCTCCAGAAGAAAATGCTCCCACTAGCGGCACCATCAACGTGGAGCGGGATACCCACAGCAAAGCTACGGTAGGAAAGCATCACGACAATTCGAGGAACGTATACGGCCCCACCAAGGATCCCTTTGATGCAACCGCGAAGTTTGGAGTGGGCAAAATGGAACCGAACAAGAAGAAGAGGAAGGGATCTATCCTGGAGCAGTTGAGCTATGACGCCGACGACGATGCCGAGGAGAGTTTCATCGCCGATTTTGGTGGCAACGATGACGAAGTTTCCGTCGGTGCGATGGAGAAGGAAAACTCCATAAAGGCCGCGTCTGATGCCAATAATAATTCAAAGGGGGGCAACAAGAAATCATCCAAAAAGAAGAAGACCATTGTCGATTTCTACTCCTCCCTATCGCCCAAGCAGGATACCAGTGCGCTGAGCGAGGACGAGTCCACCGCGAAAGTCGTCGAGAAGAAGAGACCGTGCAAGGCGGCCAAGTTCGTCGCGCTCAACGAGGACGCCAAGCCGATACACGTGCACATCCCGTTCGCGGGACAGGATAAGAATTCGGCGGTAACGATCGCGGCTCATTGCGTCGAGAGCAAGTACGACTTCAGCGGGGAACCGTTGTTGTTGATAGGCGAATACCCTCGTGGATCGGAAACTTCCATCGCGCGATTTCTTTCGGGCTTCGGAAGGTACTGTCTGTAGGTCGCGAACATACGACGAGCCACATTCTTGCTTGTGTTCGGGGACACTGTTTCGATTGATGTGAACAGCAGAAAGATACCAGTGCCGAAACTCCACAATAATATATTATTTTATTATCTTACAAGAACATGCAATGGGGACATGGTTACTTAGCATAGGTTTTATGGTCAAGTGTCAACCCACCTCTCTATTATCTTCGTCTAAAAAGGAAATGCGTCAACCACCCCAGTGGCAAAGGGATTATTCCATCGGTGTAATAAATATACTTTTCTAATTTCTCCCTTCCAAATAACGCAATACCTTACTGCTCAAACAGAGAAGGTTTCCTCCGTCTGACTACGAGTCCTGGGCCTTTTAGTGGTTGGTGACTCCTCAACGTGATGGGAGGCAACGGCCGTCGATGCCCTCTTCCCCCGTGCCCCAAGCCCTCCCTCGGGAGACTTGGCCCTCGCCGTCCCCGTCGCCGTTGACTTCGGCTTTTTCCCTCCATCGGCTTTGGAAAGCTTGGCATTCATGATTTTTTCCTTCACCTCGAGGTCGGCCGCCGACGAGGACTTGTCGTTAGGCTTTTCATCGATCATCACATTGTCGTCACGCTTCTCCGGCGTTTTCTCGGCGAGTGCCCTTATCCTCCCCCTTCCCTGCTGCTGCTGACTCTTGCTGCTCCTCGGAGGCCGCTGGCACTTTTTTGCCGACGCCGCCGACTGACGGGGTTGGAGCGAGTCCTCCGTCGATTTCGCACCGCCGGGCGTGAGAGGGACAGCAGCCGATGGAGTCGGGGAGGATGATCTCGGCGACCCACCCCCCCGCAAGAAATTTGCCAGCTTCAATCTAGATGTTAGTTCGTCGATAGCCTCGATCGTGGAGCGACCGTCGGCTTGAGCCTTCCGGAACGCGGCGGATACGGTAATGACTTTTGTGGCATCTTCCAAGCTGATGCCGAGCGTTTCCATGGTTTGAAAAACCTATGAACAACAAAAAAAGGGGTGGTTAGTAATATGCATTCTTCCAAAGGCGTCGATTGGGTCGCTGGCCAAAACTGCCTGCTTGGTCTGTGACGGCGGCGCAGGAATGGGTCGTGCGAGATGACAAAACGTATTCGCCGCCGGCCCCTCCCCCGGCTAAAAAGCAGGCATACACTATGACCCACCTCCTCTTCATCCGGAGCGCACCCATCGGCGATCTCATTCAATAATTCGGTAGACGCTCGCTCGCGTCCGTGACCCCGTTCGACTAAAGTGTGGACTCCCTTAGAGAGCGCCGAGACTAATCGCGTCTTCGCCTCCTCCTCCAAGGCCGAAGGCGGGATGTCGGGGACTGGTGCCGACCGGACACCGTCTTGAGTGGAGGCCTTGTCGGTCGGTGTTGCCTTGATAGCAGTCATGATTGGTGGATATTCTGAGCACGGACGGGATGCTTCCCAATGCAATAAGCAACGACGATCGCCTTCTTCTTCCGGCTGATGCACGCCTCCCTGCACGCCGTCTTTCTTGTCCATCCGGCCGGTGAATGGTTTTGGAATTCTGCTCCGGTTCTGCTCGGGAGGGGGGACCAATTAATGTAAGGGGGAAAGGCAGAGAGGAATGGAGTTGTTTCCCCCCCAATACTCTCCCTGGGGGGAAATAGAAGCATAGGATACGCGATAGATGGGACTTTTTTTGTATCCGCTGGATATTCATCTGCTCCTCAGTATTTGTGTATGTAGACATGTACCAGGGGTTACCTCTTACTAAAACCCCTTTAAACCTTACCCAATCGCAAATCAAATCCGCTACGTACAACATTGAGTTGCCTCGGTGCGTAGTAACCCCGCGAATGTCGGCTTGATCATGGCGAGGCGGACGGCCGCACCGGCAGCTACAATGGCATTAGGCCCACGGGAAGGATGGTTTGGCGTTATCGTTTCCTTCGGGTGGATTGACCTGGCGTCGAATTCATTATTTGAAGTGACACAAATGGCGACGGCGTGGAGGGTGCTGATTCGAATCTTGCAGGCAGCGCTACTGAGCCAATGTGATCTATGGCTATGCTTTGGGAGTAATGCGCCTCGTCGTTATTGAGGCATCCCTGCTGTTGAGGGCCTCCAACTATCCTCGATGGCCTTGTCAATCGCGTGCCATGCTTCATTCACTGTTGTCAAGAATGATGTTTATTCCTTATCTAACACAGCCAACGGATGTGCCATCTCACTCAAATCGATTCTCTCTTGTCGCTGATCTTGCAGTCACATTTATATAATAATTTGCGAAAATGGCGCCCAACAAACCCGACCTCGTCAGCAGGGATTACACCATCCACCTGGCGAAGCGCACCCACAAAACTACTTTCAAGGCGAAGACGCCCAAGGCCATCAAGGCCATCAAGAAATTCGCAGAGGAAATGATGAAGACGACTGACGTCCGAATTGACCCCAAGGTCAACAAGTTCATTTGGAAGCAGGGTGTGAGGAACCCACCAAAGCGTATCCGGGTGAGGTTGAGCAGGAAGAGAAACGAAGATGAGGATGCCGCAGAGAAGCTTTACACGCTTGTCCAACTTGTTGAGGTCAGCAGTTTCAAGGGTCTTCAGACCGAGAACGTTGATTCGGCATAGAAACCTTCGATAGTAAAGATTATGTTTGATAACGCCCCTTTATTTTTATTCTGACAAAAGATTCCTGGCGGGCATGTAGGCCCATTTTTCCTGGGTCGTTTGGATCGATGATCGATGTTCTCTCTCTTCAGATTAAATTCCAGGTAAACGTCATGGTAGTTCCGGGTCTCATAGCCCTTTACAAGTTCATTCTAGTGACTAGTGGATATCAAATGATCACAGTTGATTGAGTCATTGCGATCAATGCATGCTCTTCAGCCAACATTTCACTCCATCTTTCACTGTTAAATCACCATTGGTCTCATATCGAACACGGTTCTCTTCAATTTCATCCAACAGATAACGATAATTGATCATCATTCCACAACTATTCCTCATGCCCTTCTTGCTACAATCAGCCATGAAATTCAAGCGATACATTTCTGCCCCATTTCGTATATGAAATTTTGCAACGGGGCAGATAGGCCGACCATGATGAGTTTCTGTGGTGAGGTAGTATGCGGCGAGTTTCATGAGCAATGGTTGAAGTTGATTAACCAATGCTGAGCCGCTTCCTTCGTCACCGGTGCTAGTTCCATGTTTGACAGCATGCCAAGTGGGAGACTTCAACGTTTCTAACAGATCAAGAAGAGGCGATTCAGATGAGAAAATTCCCTGTAACTGTTCATAATCTACCTGAGTAAGAAAGCCATTGTCAACGAATTTGAGTGCGATGTCTGAGCGATCATTGCCACCACCATGGTTTTGTTCCTGTTGTCTCAGCAAGCCCTCATGGTACCGAATAATCTTTCCCTCCAGCCATATCCTGAACTTAGGGATGGGTGATAATGTACAGAACGTATGCAATGTTGGAAAGTCACTCTGCAACACGTGAACAACTGATTTAATCAAATGATTTCCAAGGTCGACGCCAGCCAAGCCTTGCTCTGAGTTACTGATTGAATAGAACGCAGCGCAAGTTGCGTTTAGTTCCGAGTCTTCTGATGCAGATTGCAAATCTTCCATGCTCTTCGGCATTTCTTCCAACAAGGCAACGTGTACGAATACTAATGGTTTGTCTGGCAATGCAGGGTGAAAAAAGGCAAAGCATCGCCTTCCAGGACCAAGCCGTGTTCTAAGATCTTGCAAACTTTGAAGAGGATGTACTGCCTCTTTGAACGCAATTTGTTCGATGATGGACGCTGGCGTTTTATCGTAGGTTATTCGCTGTAGCTGCAAAACTCCCGGCCTAAAAAGGGACGTAAGGATAGTTTTGATACTCCTTTCCAAAGTTTGCAACTTCGTAAGGTGGCGAGAGGTTATTTGGCCGTGATTGTTTGGTTGCATCCGGTCATCATCGTGCCCTTCATTCCCTTCATTCTTCTGGATGAACTTCCAATAATGAATGACTTCGCTAACATTACGTCTCAGAGATACTAGAAATGCTACTCCCAAATCTTCTTCTGCTGATCCTAGGATATAATGAAAGATGAACTCATATTTCGGAGTGCAAAGTTCACGAATCCGAAGAATATCTGAATCCCTCAAGCGAGAGCGGAAATTGTCTACTGTAGAAAGAATTGGTTCTTCATTTACACCGCATTTGTCGTGGAGCAACAATTCGAGCAGATCTTGTTTAGGACATTTTTCTAGCGAAGATGGATGCCAGTCAGGGAAGGAAAGATACAACTTGCAAAATTCAGAGGTAAGGCTCGCTGCAGATTTTCGTTCCATCGTGTTCTGAGGACGTAGATTTGCCCTCCTGTCTCTATCCACCGCTTCTGCACGAGATGCTATCTCATGAAAAAATTGACGCATTCGGTTGTCTTTGCTGCTTGTGACCACAGACCTATGAAAGCCGCGCGGAAGAGGTATTGCCTCGTTCTGGTTGCAAAATGTCCTAGGTTTTGGCGACAAGAAATAATATCCGTCCCGCTTTTCGCCGCGGTAGAGGCACGGAAGACATGGAAATCCCGATGCAACGGAGTAGTGGGTCGATGAAAATAGAGCTGACAATAGCCTGGGATGTCGCGATGTCATGGTTGTTGTTGTGGTGAAGGTGGTTGATGCGACGTTGTGATCTTTTTGACGACACCCCGCTAGCTCCCGGCCGCCGTTCTCTCGTACTAGAGTAGTACATACCTCCTCACACAAAACTCCCCACAATTGAAACTACACGTATTACTGATCTGGCTCTCTCTGGAATGGCGCCGAGGCAGAGAAACGTTGATCCTCGTCGTGGCTCGGCGTCTCTTCTCCTGGGCAGGCCCAAAGGTATGGGGCCCAACGTCATCATTTTGAGTGCGGCGGGCAAGCCGATATTTGTAAGATATGGGAGAAGGGAGAGAAGCGGTGGCGTCGGCGGCGAGGCGTATGAAGACGAGTGGGCGACTGCATGTGGGATAATTCAAGGGCTGCGCGCCAGCGTTCTATCCTTCGGCATTGACGGTTCAGATAGGGGGGCGTCGTCCCTTGGCGACATCCAGTCCATTAAGGCTGGCAAGAGGTTGATCGTATTCAAGCATACAGAAGCTCTGAGTTTGGTGTCCATCTCCGATAGAAGCGACGGTAATCACAACGAGGCATGGCTACGTCTTTTGTTGGAGTATGCCTATTCACAAGTTATCTTTACGCTGACTTCGCAAGTGCAGTCCATCTTCAAAAGTTCTCCTAGTTATGATCTGCGCAGTATGATGGGGCCGAACGTCAACGACTCGATACGAAACTTGCTTGATCGTTTCGATCCGGCAGTAGATACAGATGGCGATGGTGGTGATGTTCCTGTTCATGAGCAGGATTCTAGGCGGCAATCTTCCAATGATATCAATAGCAATTATCTTGGAAGAAATCATGATAGAACGGGATGCGGGTCATTCCTCACCGCTGGAGTCGAATGCATCCATCCCATCCCGCCAGAAATACGCGAGGATGCAAGCAAAATGCTCATCAACGCGTGTGGAAGTAACGGCAACGACCTCTTTGCGATGCTCGTGGTCGGGACACGTCTCGTGACCATCGTGCAGCCAGCTAACCCATCTTCGCAACTTCATACATCCGATCTCCACCTTATCCTCACGTTCGTGGGACGCCAACCTGGGTTGTTGTCCAACGAATTGTGGTTCCCGCTCTGCCTGCCTCGATTTGACAGCTCCGGATTTCTCTACGCTTACACTTCGTGTTTGGATCCCATGGAAACAGGGTTGAGTATCGTCATGATCAGTCCCGACAACAACATGGAACAATTTGAGTCTTTCCGAAGTACCGCCAATCATGTTAGAAAGAAGCTGGGGCTGCCTTCCATCAAAACCAAGGTTCTCCGAGTCTTTGATACTTCATCGAATGTTTCCACAGCATCCTCTGTGACCACTCCTGTGACCGGAAAACCCTTAAGAAATCGTAGTAGGAGAGATTCAGGAAGCGACTTAAGTGGGATCAGTGCTGACAGTGGGGATTCTGATTGGAAGAAGTCTCATCTCGATGATGCCGGTTGGAAAATGAAGTACGAAGATAAGGACGAATCGTACATCGAAGACGAAAACGATGGAAAAGGCATCGCTCGGCGCATCAGCTCTCGTAGGCGGCCTACGTTTGAACGACTGTTGTCACAACCGTGCTACCTGGAAAACTTTTTGGAAGAATCTTCGGATGAAGATGAAGGATATTCTCATGAGGTGCCGCTACTTACAGCATTGAAGGTTGCATTGTCAGCCAATCAGCAGGAGGAAATGATGGCTTCGTACCTCAACCTTGCATCTGCTGTTCATTTTGTTTTTCGCTGTGACATTTATGTCAACGGCGGTCAATCTGCGGGCGGCGGTGACCCTTCAACGGGGTCAATGCTTACACAATGTTTTGGACCGCCCCTCTCCTTCCCATTCATGGATGCTTCTTCCCAAAGCCATGTGTGGGATGTCTATCAACGCCTTTCTCTCCGTCTTCGTCTAGGATCTTCACTTGTAGAAACGACAATGGATGCACTTGATATGATTACAGATGCGCATCAACAATACCAATACGTGGACTCTTGCGGAATCAGTAGAGAATGCCCGACGCAACGTCTACTCGAATCACCACCCAACGTGCATGCTGTGACATATCTTCTGGAGGACAATGAATGGCTTGTGAGTTCGGAATACTTCTTCGTTCCAACCTTTCGCACTTCGTCCTTCTGGATCACGAAGCAATGCAATTAAAAACGAAAGTGGGATGATTGTGCTCTCACTCACTCAATTTTTGTTCGCCCCTTATTGGCACTACCTGATCGAATTGAATCGTATCAATACACCCCCCCTTGTCTCTCGCCTGCCCAACCAAGTTCGTGGGGTTGAATGGCAAATTTTTTGAGCTTTATGCTACTCTGCCGGCAACTATTCCCCCCAAAACTGGGACTGCAATTTGTGCAAGATTGGTGCGGAGTCTTATGGGAGATGAAAGGATACTGTTCCTATCAAATCCTCTAACATGGGGTTCATGATAATCAAATATACTTCCGTAACGAGCTGCATTCTCGATCATCAACTTATCAATTTTTTGTAGAAGATACGGTGGTTCTGGCAAACGCTTCTCCTCCAAATCGACACTTCTACGCCACCTATGCCACCCTGACCACCAACCCACATTCCACCTAGCTGACCACTCCATCTGCTCCACTGTTGGTGGTATCTACACTTGCTGACACACCTCCTGTCCTACTGCACCAACTCAGTTCTTCCGCTCCCTCAATGACTTACTCATGCACAACACACTCCACCACCCCCTCCCCACATAACCTCATCACCACCTCCACCACTACACCATCCCATCTGCCACCCACCCCTACACAACAACCTCACCCACCACCACTCACGCGCCAATTTTCCAGAGTTCAAGCTCCACCACCTCTACCACCCAAACCAGCACCGGACTCCGCGTCCACCAAAACCTCCGATGATGACTCCTCCACCACTTCTACACACCCTCATGACTTCCCAACAACCCACACCAAACTTAACACTCCCCTCCTCCTGAGTACCTCCGTTCTCTACCCTGAAGCACTCCCCAGCACACACAACTTCTGGCATCACGGCCTCCATTTCATCTCATCTAAATACAATCACCATCCACCTGACATCCGGTCAACTTGGCGTCAACATCTTAAACGAAGTAACAAATCAAATTTCCTTAATTCCAAGCCCTTACTCTACGCACCATCTCCATCGCATATACAAACATGATTGACTACGCGCCCTTTTGGTGGCTCCTCTTTCACCTTGACATGTTAGTCCTCGCACCTTCCACTTTCACCCAAAGCAACAACCAGTCCATACACAACATCATCAAACACAGAATCAACGCCATCTTCTCTGGAGACATCGAATACATATATGAAATGGCAATGTCATGCATCCGCCACTCACAGAACACAGCCCCCACTTCACTCGGCCACAATCGAACAGCCCAAAAAGCCGCAGACTCTGACCAATTTCGAACTGCTGTTCAGCGCGCAACCACCGCCACATCTGTCGCATCCATCAAAACCTCCAACATTGCGCTCGTCAACAAACTAAACACACGCCCTGTCCCAGACCAACGCCACCGTCCCCCACCACCGCCTCACCAGACTTACCCCCTCCCTGGCGACATCTGCACAACGATACGACATGCCAACCACCACAAAGGGGCAGGAGTCAACGCTGACTCCATTGACATCTTCATCGACGGCGTCAATGCCAACATCCCATATGTCCCCACCGACCTCAACTTTATCTTCAACCAGATCTACCAAAACAACCTCCCACCAGAATCAAACTGCCTCCACGAAGACCCCAACGACAAAACAAAACTCCACCCACTAGGTATTCCTACCGCAATCCGACGTCTAATGGCCAGCCACGTAGCCCACACCTTTCGCAAAAAAATTGCCTGACACATGCTCCCATTCAATATACAACGACATCAATGACCATGATGTCGCCATGTCGGAAATACCATGGTTGGAAGTACCGTACCCTACGGTAAAATAATATTAAATCCTACGTAAAACCCTTTCTCGCCCCTTTCTCGTCGCCGAAACAACACCCACAACCACCATTATTTGTGACATCGACGATGGCCGAAAACACCCCATAATACATCGGGGCTTAGGTGGAAATGTCGCCGACATGTCGCGACATGTCGGCGACGACACAACGTG
>JALLOS010000545.1:0-11734 GCA_036939435.1 Stephanodiscus minutulus
AGCATTTGTTGTCTGTCATCTGATAATGGTTCGGTGTATTTTCAACTGTGAATACTGCATCCCCAAAGTTCAACTGTCTCCTAGTATTAGTATTGCAAACGAGGTCAATGGCAGTATTGTACTGAATACCACACCAGCCTGACAAGTATTTCTTGTCAATTTCTCCTCTGCATGTGTCATACACCTGTTTCAGAAGCCAAGTCATGTTAGAAACAGCCAAAACTGAGATGCGAATCTTCATCTCTTGTCTGACATCCAGCGCTTGTTTGGGCCTCTTCACAGGAATGTTAGGATGTGAATTCTCCTTCTTCGCTTCAACAACTTCGACTAGCTTTGAGACAGGGTCAAAATCCTCCTTTCCCTCCCACTCATACAATTCAGTATTGACACTCATCTTTAAACAGCAGCCCCAGGAATGTCTCCCAATTCTAATCGGGTTATCGGTGTCAGCTTTCCCTTCAACCAAATGGAAATCTAATATAGCATTGCACGTGCAGTCCTTGTGATGCTTGTTCTTGCAGTAGTATCGTGTGCGTCACTTTCCAATGTTGTGTCTCATATGCTCAAACCTGTCCAGCGACCAAGTTGGTTCCGCAACAACATTTTTGTCAACAAGCGAAAGGCCCGATTTCTTCTTCTTGTCATCCATGAAAATACCAGTGATGTCGCATCAAATGATTGACTGGAATGACTGTGTCACGCTGGCAGCAACAGCGACATCCTCATCGAAGATGCCGTCAAGTGCATCCTCCATTTGCTGTTCGAAGCGGTCAAAAGCGTCGACTGCCTTTCGTTCAGTTCTAAAAATGAAGTGAGCAGCTGAAAACCTTTTAAAAATTTAAATTTTTGCTGCGGTTCTAAAAACTAAGTGTGGTAATCTGGTTCAGAGAAAACCTCTTTTTGGAACGTGTTCTAAAAAAGTTAGACCGTAGAAACGGATTACAATAGAACCAAATTACCTTGTATCATAGGGAGACTACCTGAAGAGAATATCTAAAAAAATATTGATGTTTATGAAGGTGGATACTCCCGAGTAGCTGCGAGAATGCAGCTATTATTTAGAACGATAGAAGGCTGCTATTTTGAGTTGTGGCAGATATTGCTTCATTAATACACTAATTGTTCGCCTATAATCACTTCCGGATCATTTCTCTGTACATTGACATAAATAATGGACGAGAAAATAATGACAGTGTAAGGGTCAAATTCGGTTCCAAGTTGGAGGGATGGTGCTAATAACAAAAATTTAGGGTCGAGGACTGACACGCGAATCGTGGGGCGCAATGCCCAAGGGCGGTGAATGCGGCGCACGTACAAAAACTGTACATGTGTGCTGTGCAATCATCGAGCCTCGGCACGCGCATGGAATTCCCCATGGAAAATGGTGAAAATATCGATTCTCGTGCTAATATCTCGTTTCCGGCATTTACGCATTTCTCTAGCATCCGCATGAAGGTGTCCCTGCGGAAGGACTGTATCACGGGGGATACAGGGGCAGATCACCGATGAAGGATGCACAACATGACAACTCTGAGCCAAGCAAACAAGGCTACTAACCTGCAATTGGAATCGACTTCTGACCGACTGATGATTATCGATAGACTAGTAGTCTCCATTGATACTATATACAGCATTTCACTTTGAACCCTTCCTCTGTCGCTGCTTTCCTTTGGACACAGATTGCTTCACGACAAAGGGCTTCACTTCAGACTCTGATTTGATTGATTCTCTCAGTCCGGCCCCGGATAGGAATTTGCCAAAATGCTGTATCCTCATCGGTTTCGCAAGAAGCAGACGAAGCTCCGCTTTGGCCCGCTTGGCATCGAGGAAGCGTTGACGGTCGCGCTGGTCTCCATCTAGAAGACCACCTTCTATCATGTCTTCATCGACGTCCAGACCGGCTTCTTTCGCCGCGTTGTGTAGCCATTTGTTCTTCTTATTCGCCTGCGACTCCACATCATTACATGAAACCATTTTCGTGGCCAATGCCACTCGTTCTTGAGCCTCGTTCAAAAGGCGGCCGTCAATTGGCACCTGATCCAGAGATCTTGACCCAGCGCCTCGCACTGCTTCGCATATCTTCTGATGCTCTCTCTCTTCTGCTGGTGATACCAGCGATATGCTCGTTCCTACTGCCTTCGCACCCACACCGCGCTGTGAAAGGATTAAAATGGATGGAAGATCGTTAGCAGTCGTCAATAGTGTAAGAATAAAAAGAAACAGACAGTTGGAAGCTTGCAACATTCCACAGATGCATTTTTGTGAACTCAGACACAGCCAAGGGGTGTTATCCACAGATCAAGAATTTTTTCTTGATATAATCGGAGACTCTAGTCCTTAGTCATCACAGTTCAACTTCAAGCAGTCAGGAACAAATTTACAAGATTATCAGCCATGACTCAGACAGCCAAGGGAAGCGTTCTCGTCAGATCTAGGCTACTGCAATTTCATGAAGAGGTAGAAGTAAACAACCATGTCAGAGTCAGAATTAACAAACAAAAGCATTGAAATTTGTCTGGCTTTCAACCATGCGTTGACCCTCTCAATAATTACACTTACCTACCCCTAGTGAGGTCAGAGACTCTAGTCCAAGATGTATCTTCATTGTCATACCGTACACAATCAAACACGTGAAAGCAACGATCAGCTTTGCCGGGAAAGAACCTACCGCTGTCCTACCAGCGCGATGGATGAACGTATCCACAACTCTAGCCACGTCGTAATGTACCACCGTGGTAACCGCTTGAATATCCAAACCCCGAGCGGCCACATCGCTCGCTACGACAATCGAACGAGAGCTGGATGTCCGGAGGGAATCTAGGGCGCCTAACCGTGCTTTCTGAGAAAAATAAGTCGAACAAATATATCAGGTTGATGTTAGGTCCCGGAAAGCCAGTGTTTCACATGTGTCAATGCGAGAAATATCGTTGGGTTCGGAGATTGTTCACTTGACCCACAGGCAGCAAACCACAAGTCAGACATTTGGTCCGATTGGATATATGCACTGCACAAGCTTGGCATCGTGGAGAGGCCAGAGGCTTTCTCGGGATTTTTATTTTCGTCATCACCCAAGGATAACACAAAATTGGTCTTATAATTACACAGTCCACTACGAGAAAAAGAAAACTCACCTGAGCCATTTGAGCGTGCAGCATCTTCACCGGCAACCCCAGCGTCTTGAGCGTTTCGCCCACCCTTCGCACGGCGGCGATGCTATTGCAGAATACCAAACACGGGCCGGACGATCCCTGCCGCGTGGTCACGAGGTAAGCGTACAGATGCGAGTCCTTGTGACGTTGCGCGCATCGGATCTCGCCAAGGGTCAATCCCGGAGGGAGGCGGGTGAGCAGGGACGACGGTCCGTCGCCCTTCCCGCCCACCGACGACTTCTTCTCCTTTCCCTTCTTTTCGGCGTCCTTCTTCTTCCCCTGAGAGATCCCCCCCGAGTTGGAGAGGTCGACGATCTTGGTCTCCCCCCGCGCGCCGGCGACCTCCAATATTTCGGCGATCGCGCCGTCCACCGTCGTCGGCTGCTTGTTAAACCTTTTCCCCCTCTTACTCTTGACCTTCCCCGCGAGGTCCTTCTTGATGAGACTGTGCATCGACGGCGGCAGCGTCAGCGTCGCGGAATAGACGAACGTCTGACGGTGAACGACGGCCCGTTCTTCTCCTCCCGACCCCCCCCCATCCGCGCCGCCGTCCTCCTCGGCGTCTCTCAGCAACCGCCGACGCTGCCTCTCGTACTCGTCGTCGTCCATCTCCGCGGGGGTCGGGATATCTCTCCTCCCCGCCTTGCCTCCGCGGCCATTTCCTTCGCGCTCTCTCTCGATCGCGGCGAGTATCGAATCGTCCAGCATGACCACCCTGGCTTCGCCCCTAACGCCCCCGATGCCCCTCAGGCGATCGTCGTCGTCGTCGACGACGGAATCGTCGTCTCCCTCGTCGTCCGATTCCTCGGGTGGGGGCGGATTGGCGTCGTTTATCACCTCGAATATCTGCTGGAGCTGGGGGAAGCTTCCCTGCTTGATCATGCGATCTGCCTCGTCGATGACAAGGAAGCTGAGTTGGGAGAGATCGTTCAGGTGGGCGTACTCCTTGCTCGACATCTTTGCCGAAGAGAAAAGGGTGAAAAGGGGAAGGAACCATTGGAGGGGGGGAGGGTAGTTGGGGATGAAGGAACGTTAGTCATGCCCGAAAATAAAGAAAACGACGGGGGGGGGGGGGTCCAGGGGCAACGAAAGAGGTGAGATCTTTCCATAAAAANAAAGGGGGGGGGGGGGGTGGGGGTGGAACGAGGCCAGAAGGTCAAGGGGGAGGAGAATGCATCTCGGACTGACGTGCAAACGAATTTGGTCGATTTCATGAACGGTTCCCTCGCCAACTTTCGCGGACGAGGGCATTTCAATCTAAAATGTGATGGGATATCGTCATCGATGCGTCCCCCCCCCCCCACTCCCCCCCCCAAAAAAAAACAACGACACCGGCTTCTCCTTCGGACTCACCAGCTCCCACAGACGTCCGGGCGTCGCCACCACCACCGGCGGCACGTCCCTCTCCAGCACGCGCCGCTGCTTCGCCTCGGCGAATCCCCCGACGATCGTGCCGATCCCCACCGAGCCGCGGCACGCTCTCGAAAGCTCCGACGACACCTGCATGGCGAGCTCGCGAGTGGGGGTGAGTATCAGCGCCCGGAGGACCCGGCGGGACGACGGCCGCGCCCCCTCGTCCCGCGTCGCTCCCCCCCGCTCCTCCCCCCCCCCCTCCCCCTCCTCTTCGTCCCTCTCCTCCAGCAGCCTCTGGAGTATCGGCAGCCCGTAGCTCAGGGTCTTGCCGCTCCCCGTGGGGGCCGCCCCCACGATGTCCCTCCGCCCCATCATCGCGGGGGGCAGCGTCGCGCTCTGTATCGGCGTGGGACTCGAGTACCCCATGACGTGGAGTCCCGCGCACAGCGCCGGATGGAGGTACGCGCCGGGCGCGGCGATCGACCACGCGGTCCGCAGTCTGTCGACGTCCTCCCGGGGTACGACATCGCGCTCGGTTGTTGACGCCCCGTCGTCGTCCCTCGCCCCGGCGGAGGAGGGGGGGATCGACGAAGACGACGAAGAAGAAGAAGAAGAAGACTCCGTCTTCCGGCGCTTGTTGCGTCCCTCCTCCTTCGCGAGCAGTTTCCTCGCCTCGCGCTTGAGCCTGCGGCGCTCCTTCTTGGTCGTCGTCGTTGTCGGGGGCGGGGGGGCGTCCCCGGCGGCGTCCCCGGCCCCGGCGGCCGCGGCTGGGATCGTCTTCTTCCCCCCCCCGTCGTCGTCGTCGTCGTCGGCCTTCTTCCTCTTCTTCCTCTCCTCGTTCTTCTTCTTGTTGTTCCCCTCGTTATTGACCTTCTTCCCCTCCTCCTCCTTCTTGTCGTCGCGCGGGCCATCGCCATCATCTACTGTGGTGGATCCGGCGGCGGAAGCAGCGGGTGGCGGAGAAGGCCCCTTCTTGCCATTATCGTCATCCCCCGACGACGACGACGAAGAAGACGAAGAAGTAGAGGGATGATTCGACTTGGACTTGTATACGACCGTCGTGACGTAACCGGCGACGTCGTCCCCCGACCTCTGGACCTCGTAGGCGTCCCCCGGTATCACCTCCAGGCTGTTCGATAGAGTAATAATATAAAATCATCATTACACCACCAATTGGAATGAAATACGAAAGAGAGACGAAAAAGATTCAGAAAATGGGAAGGAAGCATAAAAGAAAAGCAATAACACATCATCATGGGCGTGTAGTGTGTAGAAAAGAGAACATGAATGAACATGAATGAATGAACATTGAGGAGAGAGAGAGGTCTCTCATCTCAGCTCACCTGAGGAACATGCCATCGTCGTCGGCCCCCTCCCCGAACGAATCCCTCCCCCCGACGAAACTCCTATTCTTCTTCGGATCTGGATCGAACAAATCTTTCTCGACCTCCTCGTTGTCGTCGCCGTCCTCGTTATCGTAGTGCCGGGACGTCCACCTCTCGACGTCGTAGTATCCGCTCTCGCCGTCGTCCGGGGCGTTGTCGTCGTTCCCGACCGCCTCCTTCGCAAGGACGTGGGCGGCGCCGCGGACGCCGACGCCGACGCCGACCGTCCCCCCCTCGCGACGTCGACGTTTCCTAGCGGTTGTCGTCGCTGCCGCCATCGTCATCGTCGTCTTCGTCTTCGTCTTCGTCTTCGTCTTCATTTTTTATGGTTTGAGTTTTGGTCGGTCGGGGGAGGTGATATTATTATGTAGCGATCGATGTCACAGTTTTTTTTTGAGTGGCCGCGGGCAAATTAGCGATGATTGATCGCCAGATCTGGATCTGTCCTCGCCCTTTCCTTTTCAGTGCTAACTACGTACCTACGTGTGTTTTGCTTTTTTTCTGATACACCTCCCCTCCTCAGTGAAAGGAGGCTCAATCCTTCACGTTCGCGCTGGAACATAAAAGACAGTCCCCGACGGAGCATCGTGCATCATCTGCCCGGGTAAATGGTACGAGGAGGCAAAGAGGCCGCTGGTGCGCGGCACCTACTTTCTGTCACTGAGGAGACACGTCGTGATTTGCCTGTCTATCCTGCATGATAGAGTACTCCTTCTTAGCAAGGGAGCCATCGGGCGGGCGGTGCACACGGCAGACTTTGTTACGCCATGGAAATTTCATCGCAACTGCAACCAGGAGTACAAAAATCAATTGTTGCTGGATTTGTTATCCTCGTTCGTTTCTTTTCCGGGGGCACAGCACAGCCCACGGTTGTCCCGGGAAAATACTTAGCATGATAAACTCAAAGTACTGGCTGCTCTTTAAATATAAATTGTAACATTATTCAATTTCCTGGCTGAGTGCTGAGTGAAAAAGGGTGGACAGTAAAACTCTCAACATCAATGCTGATTCCAATTGAAATATTCTCATTAATGAAATGTGAAATGCTCATCGAAGAAATGACTTCGATGGTTCATCAGTGAAAGACCCTAAAGATGAAGATTGGCCGGTGGGTGCACATGCCCCTTACCAGTTTCAATACCAATATTATACATCTCTCCATAGCTATGAGGCACAGGGGTGCATCACAGCACTGGAACTGCATTTGTCTCATTTCAATTAAAATACATGGGGTTCACCTATGATCTGAAAAAATCGGCTTTATTTTATTGATAGTACCTGCTGCTCGGATGAATCTGGTGAGATGCAATAACCATGAGCACAACATTGTGCCGTGTGGCTTGACTGCTGAGCCAACAATACAAGCAGGATTCACCTATGCTGGTGTTTTCGTGGTGGGGAACCGTGGCATCAAAGCTGAGCAGCTCGTTGTGAAATTGGCCAGTGACATCCGCCGTATTCATGTTCATGGTCCAGTGGGACACAATTGTACTAAATTGGTCGATAAATTTGAAAAACTCAAGAAAATTGTCTCCTCATCCTTCAATGTTATCTCAGCCTGCAGAGTGTGGGTGAAATGTGTTGGTTGGAGTTGAGGAGCAAAGAGTGATTACTGGGGGGCGCATCAGCCTTGATCATTGCCCCGTATTATGTTCGCTACGATTGAATTATGTAGGCCCATAATCTCAAAAAAATAGGGTTAGATTTGAGGTAGGATTGCTGGCCACCAAGTCGCGCATCGGGTAGTAGAGTGGTCTTAAAACATCATTTGCTGCATTTGATTCACTAGTGGTCTGCGAATTTCGGCAGACAGAGACGCCTTGAAGTAAAATGACTAACCTCAGAGCTGCGACATACGCTATTTTTCTATTTGTCGGAGTTGGCGACTTAGCAAATTTTTTCGCTGTAAAACAGTCACTTTTCCGAGTTTTTTGACTGTTTTACAGCAAAAAAAATCTTACAGAGGTCTAAAGAGGAATCTATAGTATCCTTGGAGGAGGAGGAACTACCGACCCCTCTCCCTCTCCTCCCCGCCCACATCTCACCTGGAGTCATCCCTAGCATACTCACCACCCACCATGGCCGCCAAACAGTTATCGCCCCGCCGCCGCATCGACGACGAAAATTCCCTCAACACAGCTATCGCTGGCTGTCTCCATCGCCGCGGCCACCGCCGTCGTCGCTGCCGTCGCCGTTGCATTCGCTGCAGCCATCGCTGCCGCCATCGGTGTCACCATCGCCGGAGCAAACAACCCAATTTTATGGCGCGCCGCAAAAAATACCGGGGTATTCCTAAGACCACAAACCCCTCTAAGCTACCCGTCTCAAAAAAAAACAGCGCAAAGTGATGTGACGCTGAAACACAGCGAAAATCTGCGCTAAAAAAACGCTGCGAATTTCGTTTTAAGACCACTCTACTAGTAGGGACCCGTAGCGCCCCCCCAAAAAAAACAGAACCAGCGATGTGTGCTAGAAAGGAATTAATACAGTTTTGTCCTTGGGATTTTTTGACCCCGAGTTTTTTTTGACCCCTACTGTTTTTTGTCCACCGAGAACATCGTTGGGGTGACCATATTATGGGGAAAGATGGGGAAGAATATGGCGTGGTGAAATTTGAAATAACTGGTTTAGGGGTACTTAAATTGCAAAAAAGAATACCCCGAAATGTCGAATTACCTGCCACACTTTGCCGAAGCGTAGAGTAGGCATAAGTTAGTGGCAGACCAAAAATTATTATTAAATACTATAATTGATTCCCATAACTTTAATTTCACCAATATCGTGTTACCTAGTAACGTCGTGTCACATCACGTCTCACCATCTCTCTTACATACCTCTCTCATCCATGACGCCAACTCACACACACATAATTCGGAAGAACATTAACTCCCTCCTCTCGTCGCGGGCGGGCCGGAGTCCAGTGCACTATTATCGACTGTGTTTCGAAACAAAACGTCTACTACTATCTTTATCCGAGTTGTCGAATTCTTACATCCGAGGAGAGATAGATCGAAGCGAACGAACGGCATCCCGGCTGCCCCAGGCCAGAGGCCAGCCCGCCGCCCGCATATTATTTTATGTTTCGATTCGAAATATATAATTAAGTGGAAACAGAGAGAGAGAGAGAGAGAGAGAGTACTATATTAGAGAATAATTGCGCAGGAAGAGAAAGAATATATACTATAAAAGCAATATAATGATCACGAGCCGCATCCTATGCATCCTCCTCCTCCGGGATGCCCTCCTGTCGGCGGCACTGGCCGTCGTCCTCGTCGTCCTCGTCGGCACCCCCGCCACGACCAACGTCGACGCCCTCCCGTCGGTCAGGATCCCCGCCACGAACGTCGTCGTCGTCGTCGTCGCGCATTCGTCGCCGTCGTCGGGGGTGATNACACAACAATCAACTTCACCGCTGGCGCGACGTTTCGGAAGACTCTCCTCGTTGGGTGGAGTAGTAGTTAGAGGAGCGACGCTGCGTTTATCCATGGTTTTGTCCATGGTGAAGATATTATAGTGTTATGGAAGACAGCGAGACTCACCATCGGATACCACCACCATCGGATACCACCAGCACACGCGATGATGGATACCAACATTCCAATTTGCACTCATAAAAAGAACATGGCATCCCCCGCTAACTCAATCTCCGCCGCAGCCGACGTCGATGACGTGCCCTTCCTGAGTATCCTTCTGAGCGATGACTACTACGATGATGACGATGACGACGACGACGGCGACGACGTCGAAGACCTCGGACGTCTTCACTCGGTGACAATTGCACGATTCGACGTGGGCGACGACGACAACGAAGACGGCGACGATGACTACGACAAGGATTAAAGAAGACGCGACGACGACGTCGATGACCAAGGACGTCTTCAATCGGATACCATTGCGCAAATCTTGGTGGATTTCTGCTTCCATGCTCAATTGATCGTGTTCTGTGTCTGGGAAATGAGATGATTAAGTGGTTGGGAGATATGTTGCCAAGTGGGGGATGGAAAGGAATTTGTGACTGGCGCGGGCGCTTGCTCTGCCTCCAATCTCGTTAGACCTGCAACGATACGACCGCAACTTTTGCGTTATGGCTAATTACGTCTAATAGTAGATATCCAAGGACAAACTAACAGTCTCATGATAGTGCCAAATTTACAGCGAAAGCAAGGTTTTCACCTGGTCTGGATCGTGCCCCATGAATGCCAAATCAGCATAGCCCCCCCTGTCGCCGCTAATCGCAACGTACAGCTCCCGATACACGTCCACCACACGCTCCGCGGTCTTGGACCGCGCGATCTTCCGCACCTCGGGATCCTTGATCGTATCCTCGAACGTCGGGATGGGTGGCGAGAACAGGGAGGAGTAAAACTTCTTCATCGATAACTCCACATCTCGCTCGGAGAGCCCGGGGTGGGACGACATAATCATGCCCTCGACGTACACGCCGTTCATGTGCCGGAGGGAGGATCGCAATCCCTCCAATCCGCACACCTGCAGGACCTCGTCGGTCTCCGCGTTCACGAACGACTCGACCAGGTCCCTCTCTGTCTCCTGGATGAGTTGGCCCCACTTGGCCGAATCGGGGGCCCTCAGACCGCACTTCACGGCCACGTTCAGGGCCGATCTGAGCGACGCGCAATCGTCCAACGTCCTCAGATGCGGCATGGCCGCGTCGATCATCGTGCCCACGAGGACGGGCAACGACAGCTGCTTGGAGACCACGTCCTCCGCTTCCGCCTCCGACGCCGCCGCTGACGATGACGGCGCGAGGTCCTCCGAAAATCCCGGCGAGGCGATCCGCTCCTCCGATATACGCACGATGGCCCTGTGTGCGAGCGTCGCCTCGGACTCCGACGACGACGCGGCGTGGGTCGGGAGCATGGCCCCGAACGCCCGGACCGACGCCACGAAGGAGTCGGCGGCCTCCGCGAGGCACTCGTCGCACGTCGCGAGGAGGGGATTCTCGGCGCGATGATCGTCGGCGGGAGGGGGGGAGGGTGTCCCCCGGCGGTCCTCCGACTTCTCCAACGCAATCCGGACCGCCGAGGAATAGAACCGAAGCAGGCCGCAGACCGAGAACAGCGCAACGAGGCGCACGAGCGACGTGGACGACGTCTCGTCGTCCTCGTCGTTTGCCGGGCGATGATGACGGTCCGGCGCGTCCGCGCGGCGGCCGTCGGCCCTGGACGACGGGCCCTGGGACGCCAGGGAGGAAACCACCTGCGAGATGCGCGCGCGCAACGGCCTGGCAAGGCCTCCCATGCTCTGCGCCAGCACCTCGATGACGCTCATTGGCTTGTTGTAGCCCTGATCGTCGCCGTCGCCGTTGCCGTCGCCGTCGCCGTCGTCGTCGTCGTCGCCGTCGTCGAAGTCCGTGCCGTCGTCGGCCCGTCCCCCCCCGGCCTTCGCATCCTTGGACGATCCTCCGCCCCCCCCGTCGTCGTCCTCGTCGCCCCCCCCTCCGCCTCTCCCCCCCTCGCCGATGCCATCCTCCCCGCCATCGTCCCAGAGCAGCAGCGTCCTGAAGAGCTCCCCCTCGACCCTGAACGCCCTGAACGCGAACGCCAGCATGTCACCGACGTACGACACCGGATCGTGTGCCCTCATCTCGAGGGGGGCCATCCCGCCGTACCCCGACGTGAGCGCCAGGAGGAACCGCCGCGTGACCTCCGTCCTCCTACCGGACGCCACGAGCTCGAGCGCGTGAAGCCTACGCGCGGGGGAGTGACGCAGCACGTGCACCCCCCGCCGGACGAGGGGGTGGTGGAACGCCTCGTCCATCTCGTCGCCGTCGCGGAACCGGCCGAGCGCCGCGCCGCCGCCATGGTACGCCCCCAACGACACGTTGGC
>JALLOS010000546.1:0-11732 GCA_036939435.1 Stephanodiscus minutulus
CCCGCGGCCTTCGTCGCCATGGTCATTCCGAGCGTATCCGTCCCCCCCTCCTCCCCGTCGACCGCCCCCCCGCGGGCGATCGTCCACTCGATGATGACGCGGTCCGCCGCCGCCGTCGCCGCCGCTTCCGCCGCCGAGGTCGTCGCCCTCGCGGCGATCGGTCCTGCTGCTTGGGGTAGCTGTTCGATGCGGTGGGGGGTGTGAATGGAGGGAGTAAGTTGAACATGATATGTTATAATACATATTCCGGAAACATCAAGAGGAGATGCATGGTCCTCCGCTCCGGCCACCCGCCTCCCCGCGAGGGGGGGGGGGGGGACGGCATCATTTTTATTCATTCATTCGAATAATCAAATGAGAGAGAGAGGACTATAATATATGCATATATATAAACAAAGAGGGTAGATCCCACCATCCGTTGCGATCGTGTCGTATCCGCGATGTCCGCCGCCCTTGCTCCCACCACCCCCCCAATGAGGCCGATCGAAGTAGTTGTTCCGCTCGTCACCCCCCTCGCCGCCGCAGCTGCCGCCGCCGACAACGACGTTGTTGACGTCATCGACGTTGCCGACGACTGCTACGGGGGGAGGGGATGTGTCCTCGTAGCGAGGGGGGGGCGGGACCGGTGACCCCCATCGGTTGCCGCCCTGTCGGTCCATGGTGTCCATCCCGGGGACTGATTCGTTGTCGGATTGTTAGGTTAGGTAGGGCGCTGAGTGTCGATATTTTCTAGAAAAAACTCTCCGAACACTACACCCCCCTAGCGGTCTGCGTAAAACACCCTTTTTCAGGTGACACCGCTTGATTGGGTGTTTCAGCATTGGAGCCCGAGGAATGTCACATCTAGCCACAACGACTGTCTGACCAAGCGTGCGGTGGGTGAGCTTGCGGTCGGAAAACAGGCCCGTAAATACTCTCTATTGTCTTCCGCAGCGACGAATCTCCCCCGCCCCCCCCCAAAAATCGCCGAGCTGGCGCGCCGGAGATGCGTGTTTTTTTTGTTCTCTCGGAAGCCAGCCGGACCATCATGGACGATGCCGTTGTTTTTTTAATAAGATGTCATAAAATAACCCACCGAGTATATCCATACGGGATAGTGTTCGGTTTGAACAAATAATCATGTTTAAGTCGTCGTCGTCGTCGGCCTTCTTCCTCCTGTCATCGTCGGCGACGATCCTCCTCCATGGATCATCGTCGGTCCTCGGCTTCGCGCCTCCTCCGTCCCCCCCGAGGTGCGGACCGGGTGTGCCGCCCCCCCGGTCGGCGGCGGCTCCGGCGAGTCGTCGGACCTACGGAGGAGGAGTAGCAGGAGGTGGAGGAGTAGGAGGAGGTTTCGCGTGCTATTGTTTCGATTCGACGAGGCTCCGGGGGTCGATATCCAAGTGGAACGATGGTGCGGAAGACGACGACGACGACGACGATGACGACGACGACGACCGGCAGCAGCATCCGCGCGACAAGCAAGACCAAGCCTCGTCGGTCGGCGAAGAGAGGTCATCCTCCCCATCCACCCACCAGAAGGCGCAACGCAAGAAGAGGGGGGGGAGGGAATATCGAGCATCGCCGAGAGACGACGATCGGGACTCCCTGCCGTTCGTAGTCGCCGAGCGCACGCCGGACCCCTACACCCCCCCCCTCGAGATGGCGCGGGAGGCGCGGAAGAATTCCGATTCGGAGGCCATCAAAATCCGCAAGAGGAGGAGGGGGGGGGGGGGCGCATCATCCGCGTCCTCCTCCGGCATCTCCGCCTCGGTCCGATCCGTGCGTTCCGACGGATCCCTCCACCGCGTGCTCGGCGAATTCGTCTTCGAATCCAACACGAATTGCGGCGACCTGCTCCTGATATCCGACCGGGAGTACGAGGTGGTGTCGGCGCGGTCGCAATTCCGATACGCGGGGGGGCGGCGATTCGTCCTGGTGCGGAAGGTGCTGGAGGTCAAGGAGGTGGGCAGGATCGCCGAGGAGGCGAGTTTGGGGCGGCTCATGGAGAGGGAGGACGGAATATCGGCCACGGGTAAGAACTTCGAGTGATGCGGGCGACCCCAGGAGGGCGAGCGGCGAGTGGCGATTGAGGGAGATACACACCTCCGCAGGGCGGGGGGGGGGGGGGGGGGGGTTTTTTTTTTTCGGGGCGGTCTCGGGGCGGTTTCGCTCGCCGACATGGGCCCGTGCCGCGTCCCTCGCGCGGTCCCCTCCCTCGTGCAAGGTGGCCGGACGACGTCGCGGAACGCCCGAGGAGGATTCCACGGGGGGGGGGACGACGCGGCGCGCGCATGGCGATATAACTTCGGTCGGCGCGGCCGGGGGCAGGGCCGTGCGCTCAACCCTTCGGCGAGAGGGGCGACACGCAACCGAGACGGACGCGATGTATACACATATCGGGCATGTCGTCGGGTGCCGCTCCTCCACACGCCAACGTGTTCCCCGTACGCGAGAGCACCCTCGGGGGGAGCACGGGCGAGGGCGCGAGCGCCCGAACTACTCGATGGGAGGAGGGCTGTGGCGAATAACGACCTTTCTCCTTCGCGCAGAGCTTCAAGACCAAGGACGATTGGAGGACTGTAGAGATGATTTCATTACGTCGGGCGAAGATGAATGTCCGGGATCGATCCGTGTGTTATTATTTACACGAGAAGAAGAGTAAATGTAAAATAAAGTAGGAATAGTTTTACTGACTTCTCATCCTGTAATCCTGTTTTATGTCAATATATTTCTTTCGTGCCTTATATGTGTGCAGCTAGTTTTTGTCTTTTCGCTTTCACGCTCTAGGTTTTGCTTTGCTCGTGATATTCCTCGGTTCGGTGAACGATGCCACCCTTGTATGAGCTGGAGCCACACCAACGCCTGACAAAATAAACATAAGTATGGTCTGAGAGCTTACATCCTGTTTCATCGTCCAACGCTGTCCGTTGTCGTCGTTGCTGCTGCTGCTGCTGCTGCGCATTTGTTGTATCAACAAGTAGAAAGTTAGATCGGGTGATGCGTGTCAACAATCAGAGAGAGATCTCTACTTGTCGTGATGATCGCTTCAGAAAATGATTCCATCCTCTAAATAGAGGACAGCAAGAACTCCACGCGTCTCACACATGAGTAAGTCCAGTGTCATCTTCTTCCATGAGAAGTGCTATGCCATCAGGGAGCTGGTATTCACTTATTTTCTGCCCATGTGCAACAGCGGCATCCTTCCCGACATCAGACAATTCATGGATGATGGGATGGTGCTGAGACAGCAGGTAGTGTAACTGCCATCAAAAGTGTCATTTGCAGTGCAATATACCATGTATCAAATATCTTCCACACCGACATGGTAAGCCTTGATAATGACACATCTGGACTTATGAAACCTATCATTAATTCTATGCCAAGGCATAAGTTGTAACAGCACCAGTTGCTTTTCACCTCTCAGCCTCATGCATCTTTTTAATTTTTAAGGAAGATTGTCCATGTGGTGAGTCATCCAAGGATACGCGCAAATCTGTCTGAACAGCAATTGTATGTTTGGGTCTAACCAGAGCATTCTGTTAGAGTATATCCATTGATCCATTACTGATGTGCAAATTATAAAGGACATCCACAATACCATCATAAAGAGGTGGGTATGAAAATTGTTCGCCACTTAACATGCATAGGATGATAGTCGCAGCTGAATGCAATGAACAAGTTTGTGACTGTACATGGGCATCTTTGTCGGGGAGGGGGGGCAGCGGCGCTGTCAGGGTGCTTGTGGATAGTCAGCGGCAGGAAGAGGGGGTGGTGGTTGGGACAGCGGCAGGTGTCGTGCCATGGTGTTGTGAGGACGGCGGTCTTGCAACGCCCACACGTCGGCATTGTCGGGGCGTCAGCGACGGAAAGGGAGGACGGTGGTGGTGGTGGGTATGCCACAGCATTGTTGGGGGCATGACGTCCACGCGGTGGTGGGTCAGGAGCGCAGCAGCGGGTGTGCCATGGTGTCATGGCATTGTTGGAGTGGCGTTGTTGAGGTGGCATTGGCGGGGCGGCGGTGGTGTGCGGTGGCGGCAGTGGCAGGTGTGGCAGGCGTGCCATGGCATTGCCAGAGTGAAGGCACGAAGGAAGCGTTTTTTGACGAAGGAAGCGTTTTTTGGGTGCCGGCCGTGGCGTCCATGCGGTGGCAGGGCGGGAAAGTGGCATTGTTGGGGTGGCGTTGTTGAGGTGGCATTGGTGGGCAGTGGGCAGCAGTGGAGGGCGGCGGTGACGGGGAGGGAGAGCGGCCACGGGGTTGTCGGGGTGGCGGCATTGCAACACCCATACTAAGTCGTTGTCGAGGCATCAGCAATGGAAAGGGGGGTGGTGGGGGCAGTGGGCATGCCACGGCATTGTTGGGGGCACGATGTCTATGCAGCGGCAGGGCGGGAGAGCAGCAGCGAGCATGCGATGGCATTGCCGGGGTGGCGTTGTCGGGGTGGGGTTGTTGAGGTGGTGTTGACGGGTCGGTGGTGGTGGGTGGTGGCAGCGGCGGCAGGGAGGGAGAACAACCACAGCAGTGGAGGGCGTGCCTCATCCTTGTTGATGCTGAGGTGGCGGCGGGGCATCAGCCTCACATCGGCGTTGTTGGGGCGGGAGGAGGGGGGCGGTTGGTGTGCTGGGCGGCGGCAGGGCATCGGAGGCGGGGTGGGAATCAAAAACATACTACTCATTAATTACTCTCCTCCCCCCCCTCTTATTTTCCTCTTCCCGCTTTTCTTTCTTTCCCTCCCCCCCCCTTTTTGTTCTCCTCTTATTTTTTGATTCCAACTCCACAAGCATGAAAAAAAAGCAACCTTGCCATAGTAGTCTTTTGACGAAATTTTCGAGTCGTCGAGCTGTTGCTCCCGCCACAATGACGCACCATTTTGGACAAAGGAGAGCGAGAACAATCTAACACTCCCCACCACCAAGGACAAAGTTTTTCGCGCTTTACTGACGCCGCTCTGCGGCGATGACATCATATCACAACTGTGGAGCCTGTCATTAGAACGGGGAGAGACATTTCACGGACCATTTCACCATCGACAGCCTGATGCTCGGAAAGACAACCAAGAAAACTCGGCAATCTCGCTCAAATTGTCGGCGACAAGGGGCAGTTTCAAGGCGAATCGGGTGTGTTCTCATTCAAACTAGAAGAAATTCGCACTGTGGAGACCTCTACGTCGAAATCTTGGTTGCCTTCTGTCGAGCGATTCGCGCCACCGCAATGGTCCACCAGCGTTGTCCCTGATTTCTTAACAGTCGAAGAAATGGCGCGCGCCTTAGGTTATCGTGACGCATTCATCGCATATATGGCCGGAGACAACGCTTGGGTGAGGTGCCGCAAATCCAGAACGTTCGTTGTCGGGAAGCCCGATTCGCCTTGTTGGGGCTACGCAAACAATCCGGAAGTCACCCTTCTCATTCTACTCCTGAAAAGCGGGGCGAAATTCGAGCAATCGTGGGATTCCATTCTGAGGTACGGGCTGCCACGTCGCACCGAAGGCGCCACATCGATGAAATGGTACCAGCTCCGTAAACAGGACTACGTGACTGAGGGCATCGCCCGCGGTAAAAGCAGCGGCAAGATGATTCTCGATGCCAAACGAATCGCCCGTAATCTAATGGAGGCGGCTCTTGCCCACGGCGTCCCTGTTCTAGGTCCACGGCCCCTTACCTTCTACGAACGCGAGTGCCTGGAAGACTTTGACGACCTTCCTGGGGACCTCCGCGAAAGATTTCTTCGAGATAAGCCGTGGCTACGGGATGTTGCAACGAACAAAAAGGCTAGAACTGAGCAGCTTGGTGTTGTCGACAGCAACTACTAAAGGGGCATGGGGGAGTAGAAACTGGTTGCCGAAAGAGGAATCCACCTGGCGACCTGCTTTTATCTTCACTCTTTGCACACAAATCTGCTGCTGTCGTTTTCCGCAGTTGAGTTTGAGCGAAACGATCTATCCCTCTTGTAAAGCAATAACATCGAACAGGACTTTATGGATAAGCTCCTCTACTTCAGTTAATTCTATATAGTATTAAGACAGATACAACCCCCATCAATCTGCTACTTTTCCTGGGGTGGGATTATGATGCACCGGAACAGAAGGCGAAGACATTATTCCGTCGCTGCAAGACTTTTCTGATGGGCTCGACGAGGGGGGGGGCACTTTGCGGACTACTGCTGTTGCCAGAAGATGGCGATGGGAGGGGCGACACCAAGGGCGTGTTGATGCTACTACAATTCTCCCATCGTTGCAGAGCCAGATTGACATTGGAATCTGAGATATTACATTAATTATGGCTACTTGTAAGTCCACAGCTAGCTCCTCAATTCGCTATCTCCTTAATGTGAGGGCACTAATACCCTTTGTCTGTCCATGTTCTCACTTCGTATCGATTCCCGCGTATAATTACGGGTCTCTTTACCACTTAGAGTACTTAAGAAAGGGGAAGCCCAAGATACACATGTTGGACTGTTGTTCCTTCGTCTCACTTTTTGTCTTTTGGTGGGAGTCACTTTTGATCCCAAATTGAAACTTCTCTGAGACTGTCCATCAACAGGGTGACGCAGGCGCATTCTCCACGAGATCTTGGACGCAGGACAACATCATACCTGTTCTAGGGGCTCGAGCCATCTTGGCCCATTCAACACCTCATCGACGGGACACTGGTGGCGATGCTCACCGTTCGGAGGAGGTGTGGAAGTGGTGGGTGAATCATACATTCAGGGGGAAATGAGGATCGTTCCAAAGAAGGGGGGCTCGTAACAAAACGAACGAGGGGCTTACATCGAACGAAGGGTCTGGATGGATGGCGGTGGGGAGGAGGGGAGGGGGGGGTAAACATCACAACGATCAGCCGAAAGAGGGACGCGAAGGGCACAGGGCACCGAAAAGCAAAAGGACAGAGGAGGAGGACGATCGTGGTTGGAGAGACGGAGCAATGCATTGTCAACGGGGCGAGGAAGGACAGAGCGCAGGCACTGCGACGACGGGGATGACCGTGGGCTCGTCATGGCGGCTGCGGCGGCGGTGGCGGAGGCCGGCGGTGGCCGGTGGCCGGAGGAGGCAGGAGGAGGTAGGAGGAGGCCGGAGGAGGCCGGCGGCGGCGGCGGGAGGTGGCAGATGTCGGCGGGGTGAGGTGAGATTTCCACAAAGTAAGTCCTCTCGCTGATTTGTTGTCAACTTAGTGATAAATACTTCTGGTTGTTTCCAAAAACTTCTCCAAAAAAGAAGATTATTGCCCCCATTTTTTTAGGGGTGGCGATGGAGGTCAAACGTACAGATTTCGTCCTCAATTGTGTAGGCGGCGCGCGGCCAACAACGACAACGCCGACCGCCATAATCGTGTATTACTAGTAAAGACCAACCGTTCCCGATCTCCATTTACACCGACTGTCCATTCTGCCCCCCCGAATGGTCCTTCTCGCAATCATGATGCCATCCGTTCCATGGCCAATCCTCGGCGCAGTCGCCGTCGTCCTGGCGATCATCCCATTATCCCTCGTACTGTACACGATGACTTTGGCGATCGTCACCATGCTCCGCCGAGCGAAATGGCAGTTTGCTGCGGCGCGCGATGGCGACGACTCCGACTCCGCCGGTGCCGTTGCCGTCGTCGACGACGACGGACGACCGTGGAGTCGGTACGGCACGTCCTTCTTCCGCGGATCGGTCTTCCACGTGCGGCACAGGCCCGTGGTCCACACGTTCAAATATCCCCTCCACTTCGCGTACGTCGATCTCGACGAATCGTCGGATCTGTTCGGGAAAAGTTGTCGCGCGAACCGCCCGGAGGAGGATGAATCGGATCATGACGACGACGATCGTCGTCGCGGTGGTCGTCGGCGGACGACGACTACTTCGCACCGTCGTCGTCGTTCGGATCCGCGGCGGCGGGGTTCGCTCTGGCCGCTCTCGTCGCTAATGTCGCTCCGCGACGACCACCATCTGAAAAACGGGGAGGGGAAAGGGGGAGGAGGAGTAGGAGGGTCGTCGAACGACGACGACACCGACGACGACGCGGGGGAGGGGGGGGGGGAGGGGGGGACGTCGATGAGGGATAGGATAACGAACCTGGTCTGCGAGCGCACGCGTGGCAAGCTCGACCTGTCCGCGACGGATCGCATTCCGTCTGATAGGAGGAGGATCGTACTCGTCACCCACCTCATGTACTACGGTTACTGCTTCAACCCCGTAAGCTTCTTCTTCGTCCTGAGACCATCGATCGCGAAGAAGAAGCGCGACGGCGTTGGCGGTGGCGGCGGCGAAGGGGGGGAGGAGGGCGACGACGACGACGACGACGATGACGAGGAGGAGGAGGACGTCGAGGCCGTCGTGGTCGAGGTGTCGAACACGCCTTGGAACGAGATGCACGTGTACGTGCTTCACCCCGACAGCATTGACACGGCGGAATACCTATCGTACCCCCCCCCGAGGAGGAGGAGGGCGGGGAAGAAGGGGGATGGATCGCCATCATGGCCCAACGAGGACGACGACGACGGCTCGGGGATGTTGCATTCGCGCACCACCACCATCCACCGCTACAAATGGCGTAAGGGATTCCACGTCAGTCCGTTCATGACCATGGATCACGATTACGATTGGAAGTTCCAGGTCGGTCGGGATCGGATCAGGGTCGAGGCGAGGATGATGCGGCGACGACTGCTGGAGGACGATCGCGACAAGCCGGCGACGAAGGGCGGTGGCGACATCGACGCCACGACGATCTCGACGACCTCGAAGACGAAGACGATGACGATGACGAATACGACGGGCGCGGGAGGAGACGACGACGATGACCACGAGAACGATGGCAGGCTCCTATACTTCACCGCCGGATTCGACGTGCGGCGCGATGTGCGGCCGACGTATACCTACCCCCTGCAGCTCGCGGTCGTGATACTGCGATACCCCATCTACTGTCTGGTGATACAGCTATGGATACACTACGAGGCGGTGAGATTGCTAATTAAGGGTGTCGAATTCGTGCCCCATCCCGGTGGGAGCGAGACAGGCGCGAGCAGGGCGATCGCCGCGATCGCGGGACCGGCGTTCCGGGCGATGGACGCTGTGGGCGGGTGGTGGAAAGGCGCGCGGGGGAAGGAGGCGGGGAGGGTTGGAAAGAGCAAGAGCGCTTGAGAGGTGGCGCGCAGCACTTCCCTTACCCAACCATGCGTACACGTGGCGGACAAGGGAACTAAGACTGCATAATGATAAAAGTCACGCGGGCTCTACACATTCCCTGTCCTTTTTTTTGCTTACGTCCAGTTTAACGTCCTTCGACCGGAATAGCCAAGCTAATCCACCTCGGCCCTCATCCTGTTTTCCGGGGGGGGGAGGCGACGACGAAGGGGAGAAGACGCAAAAGAACAATGGCACTGCTGCAGATAATTCCCCTCTCGTGACATCGTCGATGGGATTTTGCCGCTGCCGCCGCCTCCATACCGCGAGGCGGCGATGGAAATCCCAGACCTAACGCGCTCTAACAATAAAGCAAACAACTTAATATTACATCAATTCCTGCTAACAGGAATCATATTTTTAGCGAAAGTACTTCTGGTGTTGTTTAGATATAATTGGAGACAATTTGTTTTTGTTTGTCTCCTCAAGGGAAGAAAGAGTAGAAACGTGGATTGCCCTCTCCCCCCTCCCTAACCTCCCAATCCCCATTACGTCACACTAATGTTCGTCCTCATCGCCTTCGCCTTCACCATGGTCATCTTCCTCGTCATCTTCATCACCCTCATCGTCCGGGTCGTCCGAATCACTGCTGTTGCTATCGCCGTCTTCGTCACCATCGACCACATCGCTTCCATCATTGCCATCTTCATGTCTATGGTGAGAAGGTCAACGTTCCCCTCAGTTTGTTCGATAATTTTCGATTTCCAGATGGCCAGCTCCAACAACGCGGGAGAATCCTTCAACTTTTCGTAGACAGAAAGCTTGGAATTGATGGAGTCAAAATGGGGATATAAATCCCTGAAGCCGGCGATGGAAGAAATGCCCCTTAGCATTTCGTGAATATTGGACTGACACATCCTTGGTAATGCAAGACCCACACGTTCTGGAATGTTGCATTGGACCAAAAAGAAATACGTACTCAGGCAGTTCTCGTGGATCCCATGATCCCACCAATCCCGCATCGACTCCCCGGACACGAACTCTTCGATGGCATCGCAAAACTGCACATGCGTCAAATTCGAGCATTCATCGAATGCTGTATCATCAATCGACTCGACGGTGAGGGGGATTGTGATGCGTTCGAAATCGCATCCCCAAAATGCCTGCCACCCAATCTTCTCCAGGCCATCGCTGAGATGAACAGTCGCCAACCCCGAGCATGCAAAGAATGCCTTATACTCGATCGCCTTGACGGCGGGGGGGATCTCGATGCGTACGAGGGACATGCAATCCTGGAAAGCCCGCTCCCTGATCTCCTCCAGCCCATCGCCGAAAATCACAGTCGTCAACCCGAGCATTCAGAGAATGTCTTATTCTTGATTGCCTAGACGGCGGGGGATATCTCGATGCGTTCGAGGGATGAGCATCCATATAATGCACAAACCCCAATTTCATCCAGCTCACCTCGTGCAATCAGCAAATGCCACATCATCGATTGCCTTGACGGTGGGGGGTATCACGATACGTTCGAGGGACGTGCACCCTTTGAATGCCCGCTTCCCAATCTCCTCGAGCCCCTTTTCGCAGCGGAGGGAGGAAGGATGCGAGGGGCGGTGCTCTATCGCCCTCTCTTTTCCGTCGTCCGGTCGCGTCCGGCTCCTTCGAACACCCCGGGCGAGGAGGACGATGGAAATGATTTGATGATGTTATGTTTGGCAAGGATTGGAACAGATGAATAATTCGTGGGAATTGCAGGGACGTAACAAAGTATCGTACTTTACTTAAGTACCTTTGTAGGATCTCTTTGATCAACACACTCTTTGAAAAAAAACAAAAAGAACAATCGACGCTCGGATCTTTTTTGTCGCCAATGCGAACTCCCATGAAAAATAACACGTCCTCCTCGACCGACCTCATCTCAACGTCGCTCTTCACAAATCTGCCAACTGGCCTACACGAACTAGACCGCCATGTCTTCTGGGATAAGAGTAGCGGCATCCCTTTTGAGGGGCGGGGGCATCCCTCGCACCGCCACCAGCATCGGCGCGCCGAAGAATCCATTCGCTCCCGGACCTCGTATGGGTTGGACGGCAGAGGTGGTGTCCCGCCACGCGGCGTCGGCATCCCTGTTGTTGTCGCCCTTAAATTTCATATTGTCTTTCCTTCCGCCCGATGGTGAGAAAGAGGGAAAGCGTCCGCATTAGTGGCAGTGGCGGTGGCGGGGTGAGGAAGGAGGCATCGCTCAGCATGACGTTGGAGCGAACAGTGGTTCGGACGAGAATGAGAATCATTCCATCGTTTACGGGGAGAGAATTTTGAGACACAGTTTTTGATTAAATGTATAATGTGTAAATAATTGCACAGCAAAACATGGAATCCGAAAACAATCTTAGATTGTTTTGTAGGATATGATGGCGGGGGGTATGTAAGAAGTGAATAGAAATGATAAATGTAAATAAGTGATTTCTCAGGAATCTTCATTTCGATTCATTTGTTATCCTGCATTGGTGACGACACACACAATACCATGCATGAGTTCGGAAGTTTGTTTGGAGGCAGTTTTTGGCAAGGTGGTCCTACATTGCTCCTGCATTGCCGTGTCTGCCTGGTGTGCTGGCAACAAGCAACAACTTCCTCCAATGTTGTGGG